>JAQGAK010000967.1:0-44832 GCA_034696945.1 Lipothrix lubbocki
ATTTTATTATTTAATTTAATATTTAATTTATTATTCATTTATTTTATGTATTATATTATAATTTAATACATTTTTTCAGGGCATCGATGATGACATCTGGTGGTATTACATCCTCTCATCTGGAATGTACTGGTGCTTGCTAATTAGCCAATTTTCGGAAGAGCGGAAGAAGGATTTCTGGATGATGTTGGCTCATCACATTGTCACTCTCGGGCTTCTCTATCTTTCTTGGATGGGCAACTTTACGCGTGTCGGGAGTATGATTATATTCTTGCATGACCTTGCGGATGTATTCTTGGAGGTACAAGAGTCAACATTCATTTAATTAATTAGAGGAGATATTAACATCTTATTACATATTTGTAATTGTTGGAAGAATTATAAAAAACTATTTATATTTATTTTACAAAATAAGTATACTTGTAAATACTATAAAATAATTATTTATTGCTTTTTGTATTACAGCTGTCGAAACTATTCGTATACACAAAGCAAGATCTGCTATCAAAAATCGGATTTACAGCCTTTACAGGAATTTGGATCCTAAGCAGAGTTCTAATATATCCTGGTCATGTCCTCCGGAGTGTTTTATTCGAGCCCAGTCTGTTCTTCAAGGAGCCTCCGGTGGCTTACGTTTTCTACTTTCTACTCTTCATCCTCTATGTTATGCACTTGGTCTGGACGTACTTCATCCTCCTTGTTTGTCGGAAGGTTTGGAAATATAGCAAGGTAATAATAACATACAAATTATTGACATTATACATTACTATAGTACAGAAAAGGAATTTCATGCTATTATTTTATTTTAAGTTTGTAGTAATTTAATTGATCACATACGACTTTTTGTTATCAATGACACTGTACATAATATTCATGTTTACATTAAAGGTTGAAGACTCACGAAGTTCTGATGAAGACTCTGACGGTGAAAAGAATGATTGAACATATAATACAATTAAATTCTGTAGAAGGAGAAAAAACAACAATAATAAGAACAACTGTTTTGAAACATATTTAAAATGTGAATTTTAACATTATTTGTAAATACATTGCATTTTGTCAGTTTTTGTTTGTTTACAAAAAAATTGTGTAAATTATATGTGTACACATCAATAATAATTTATTATTGAATTTTATCAAATTATATTTTTTTTGGAAAATCAATAATTAGTTTTTTCAGGTCGCTACCAATTTTGTAAAGTTTCTACCTACTTATGTAGGTTATAGGTTGTACACTATTAAAATTCGCGTAAAATTCACGTATTTTGTATTAAGATTGCGAAGATGATAGGTACTTACTTATGTAAATAAAAAAATAACGTTTTAATTTTAATAATATTATGTAACATTTCTTTGGATCAATTCACCAACTATTTTTTTTATTTTTTAATGTTTTTTTTTCAATTAGTTACTCTGTCTTTAATTTATTTATTCTCAGTTTAATCCTGATTATTTTATTTATGCTTATTTATTATTCATTTATTTTCTATTTACTCCTTATTTAGCATTTTTCTCTATTTTGTATTTATTTATTATTTATTCTCACATTATTATTTTATCATTTTATTTATTTATTTTAAATCTTTATTTTTATATCATATTTAATAATTTTTTCTCACTATAATTATTCTATTATTTTCCAAACTTATTTTATTTACATTTCCAGAATAATAAAATAAATATTTAATTCCAGTAACAATCTGAAATAAACTCAGAACCTGCCATCTGTAGGTTCCATGTTGATCCGAAGGCATGGCATGATTTGAAGACTTTAGGGCGGCAACTCCTTTTATTTGATACGGAAAATAAAGGCAAAGCAAGCAAGTATAATATAAGGTAAATGCGAGAGAATATTAAACGACTCCATATGAATAACACACAGGGATTCGGTAAAAGACGGCATAAGAGAGGATAGGAGAAGCTGGGTTCGTGTATATAGATATTGCAACGAAATTGACTTTTAATTGCCGACAGACAGGGCAGGCCAGGCCATACAATTCCCCAGAATTTACCATTAATATTTATTACACATACACACTAATTTTCTGAGTAAATAAGTAAGTCATGGAGATGATGCAATATTAATTAATATTATTTCCATTGCATAGAAATATTTTCGGGGGAGACAGACAAATCTTTCAACATATAACAAAAAGTACGGAGAAAGACATAACATTTAATAATAATTTTATTATCAAATAATATTTTTGCCATATAATTTCCATATACTAGAAAGTTCCTTAACACATTTTGAACACATGTATAAATATATAAGTATTATACAATAAAATACAAGCTTTACATAATTTCTAATTCAATTTAACGTTTACATAGGAACTGTATAATAAGGAAAGGAAAGATAGAATTTTATTAAATACTCATTTGATATTTGATTTGTAGTGTCATTATTATATTATAATAGTAAATGGCAACATAAACGACAGCAAAAAGTGCGTTTAAAAAGGATTTTATTTTCTTTAAGATTTTGAGCTCAAACCTATTAGTAGCATCACTGTTCGTTGTTCAACAGAAATTATTATCAAGTTGTTGATAAATATAATGTATGCAAGGTCTGTTGGGAAAGTCTTTAAAAGTGTTTCAAGTTTTAGATTTTTCTTCAGCTCCTGCTCTTGCTGCTGTTCTTAAATATATTGATTGATGTTGCTCCTCGTCACGTCGTCTCTAGAATTTAAACATCAAAATCCTCACTTATTTACTTGCCACTGACAGTCTTCAGTTCATTTTTTTTAGTCGTCGGCGTTGTTCCTTGTCATTTATTTATTGCCGTTCAGGTCTGTTTTGACGTCTAAATTAGCAAATAAATTCAAAAAAATATTCTAAAATAAATTCTTAAAAAAATTCTTAAATAAATTCTTTAAACAATTCTAAAATTAAATCTTTAAAAATTTTTAAAATAAAGTCTAAAATAAATTCAGAAATAATTAGTAAATAAATTAAATAATAGACAAATTATTTAAATTAAAATACGACGAAACGAGTGCCTTCTTCTTGCCGTCCGCATTATCAAATCCAAATCCAATAATAATAAATAATTCCAGTTGACAGAATTGCGGGGGATTAAATTGAGATTAATTTGTATACCACAAGTGCAGTCGTCGGGATTAACATTGCAGATTCAAATCCTATATATATTATAGTTAATCCTATAAAAATCAAATATAAAAAATCCTAAATAGATAGTAACATAATAAACAAATATACTGCAAAACAGAGTCAGTCTCGTGGTAATATTTGTAATATATATATAAAAATTGCAGGCGCAAATTTATTTAATACAGTTTAAGATTTCAGGGCATTATCAGGGGGATCAATTTCTTGTCAATCTCTTCTTTACAAGCATATATAAGTACAGCAAATTTGCGTTGTTGTTGCATACACAACATTCCAATTTTAAAAAAAATTATGTTATATAATTATATATATTAACTCTTCTGTGCCATTATCATCATCTTCACAGTATTATCGTGTCTGTAGTATTTATAGAGAAATGATATATAAGGAGGGAATTACGATATTAGTCTCATCGTGTGATTGTCCTCGGGGGTGTTAAGAAAAATATTAATTTAATATTAATAATTTATATTAATAATAATTTTTTCTAAAACAGTCTGACGCCAGATCTGCTGTTAAGTAATATTGAATATCAAATTAAATATATTAAAATAAGAAAGAATTAAATATATTCAGGGCTCTATTATATAGAATTTGTTAAATATGATGATGACATTTGAGATTATTGGAAGATTCTGAAGAAAGCCAGAGACATTTAAGAGAGATACAGAGAGAGAGAGAGAGAGAGATTGAGAATCAGAAGAAAAAGAAGGAGAGATCATAAATACATAAGAGATAAAGGGTTGAGGATTAACTAAATTTAAAATAAATTCCCACAACACAACAACAACAACCACCACCACCAACACCAAAAGACCACAAGGGCAGATGAGAAAAATTATAGATCTACAAGTATACATATAATATATTATGGAATACACTCATCTTATTCATCTTTATTGGGATTTGGATTTGGCCTACACATTCGTTACTCATTTGTAAGGGTAATTGCCTTGTTGTTGGGCTAGTAGTTGTGTTGTGTACTTTTACGTATATACTTATGTGTCTGATGTGATCATCTTCGTTAAAAGTTAAATCCACTGACATCGCCTACAGCTGAGAGCTGACTTTATTAAATTTAATACACATCGGCCTACATATGAACTCCATAGGAATAACCACCACGAGAATATTAAACTCTGCTGGTTGTTGCAATAATATTATACTACTTGTTGAAAGTGTACCCATCATTTACATTATTACACATATTTAATTTATATATTTGTATCCTTTTATTATTACACGTTACACACGTTATATGCAAAAGTTTGAAGAAGAAGGAAAAACACGCAAGGAGTATAGTGGGAGTGTTATTTCTGAAAATAGTAATAATAAGAGTTAAAATTAAATTAAATTATTATCGTTTTTGTGGTGGAATTATTATCATCATTATACCAAACCCGAAAGATGAACATTTATGAAACCATTTGGAAAAAGGAGCACTGGCTCCCGGGGAATTACACTTGGAAGGATTTCCAGACTCAGCATAATGCTCCGAGTGGGACGGATCTCATTATTCCAATATTTCCAATTGCCGTCAGCCTGGTATTCATGAGGAGTTTCGCTGAAAGGTCGGACAAATTTAAAAAAAATACAAATTACCAAAAAAACATTATTTAATCAAAGTAAATAAGTAAAAGCCGACTATTTTTAAATACTGCTGAAACTCAAATACACGATGTAACTTATGCGAATTATTTATGACTTTAATAGCTCTTGAGCTCAATTGTCAATTATCAGTTTGATAAAAGTCGAAATATAAACATTATTTCCGTTTGCTTTCATAAATAATATGTATAATTTATATAGTTGTGTGGGTGTGAGTTTCATTTCTGGATTTGTTTATGTGCGAGAGATTATTTTAAATATATTTTCAATGTCGATGTTTATTTACTATTTAGTTTTCATTTATTTAATTTTCCATTTATTTATTAATTATTTATTTTCCATTTATTTATTAATTATATATTTTCCATTTATTTATTAATTATTTATTTTCCATTTATTTAATAATTATTCATTTTCCATTTGTTCATTAATTATTTATTTTCCATGTATTTATTAATTATGTATTTTCCAAGTATTTTTATATTATTTATTTTCCATATATTTATTTATTATTTGTTTTCCATATATTTATTTATTATTTATTTTCAATTTATTTATTATTTATTTTTCATTTATTTATTGTCATTTTGATTTATATTTCAGATTTTGCCTTAAGCCGTTCGGCAAGCTACTGGGCGTGAACCGGACGAAACTTAATAAATTTGCAGATAGTAGGTAAGGATTTTGAACAACAGCAAGTTTAAGGAATTAAATAATAAGGTTGAATTGAAATGAGAGATATTTAATTAATTTGGAAATATATAATTTAAGTTTTATTCTGAACAAAATGTTTTTCATGCTATATAGTTGGAGGTTCATCTGCTACAGTATATTATGGACTTTCGGGATGATCGTACTAATGAGGAAGCCCTGGTTCTTGAATGCAGATTATTTCTGGAAAGATTTTCCATTGCAGGTGATAATAATAAATAATTAGTTAATTCAAATTATATAAATAGTTCATTGTTGATTGTACAATTTTATGGTCAACATTTCAACATAATTGGTTTTAATAGTCTGCTGTATTTTGAGTATTATGAAATTATGATAGACGACGATAGAAGATGATTGTTGCAAGCAATAAATGCACGTAATTATTCAAATGGGAATTCGATTATCCAATATTGACCGTCATTATTGGCGTGTTTCTTGCAGGGAATTGATGATGATGTCTGGTGGTATTACATGCTCGTCTGTGGTTACTACTGGTCCCTGATATATAATCAGTTTTCCGAAAGCCGGAAAAAGGACTTTTGGCTGATGTTTGCCCATCACATTATTACGCTTAGTTTACTCTACTTTTCTTGGATGATTAATATTACTAGAATTGGTAGTGTCTACAATCTATTACATGATATTGCGGATATTCCCCTGGAGGTAATTAATACTTAAATAATTTCGCACTCCCGAAAATAGTTTATACAGTCTGTACTTATTCAGGCGTGTCTTTGTAATTTTTTAATAAAAAATTGTGTAATTTTTAATAATCGTGTAATTGTTATTAATAGTGAATTCCCTAATTTAATTCTTAATTCTTTTTTAACTGAATTTGATTTAATTTGCAGTTAACAAAAATCTGCGTGTATGTGAACAGACATAAACTGGCCAAAGTAGGAGTAACTGCCCTTGCAATAATCTGGATCGTCACGAGGATCATTGTATTTCCAATGCACATCCTCCGAAGTGCCATCTACGATCCCAGCCGATTCTTTGAGGAGCCGCCAGTAGCCGTAATGTTCCGTTCCCTCAGTTACATCCTTTTTGCAATGAATGTCGTCTGGACTTTCTTTATCCTGAAAGTGTGTGCGAATTCTTGGACAAAGACAAGGGTATGTGCAGAAATCACAGTATTAATATTTTAATTTCAATCCTTGTGGAATTTTTGTTACATTTTTGTACAGCTCCCGAATATTATTTCTAAAGTTTGGAATGCAAAAGTGACTATCCCACTATTTACCATTGCAAAGACACATACGGTAGAAACTGCTGGAATATTTTCCCTTTCTACATGACTTGAAAGTAGTTTTCCAGCAGTAGCAACAGGATTTTGCTTGCCGTAAATGCGCTATACTACAGTTAATGACACATTGTCATTAATAACACATTGGTCATGCTTTTAAACGACATATAGTCAGTTTTGCATTCGAATATTTGTGAAATATCTGTATACTACCGTAGTAATTCTTATTATTGCTGTTAGTAACTGTGCAGATAGTTATATTTGCCTGTTCAACTGCGATAAAAGTATATTAAGCGATATTAATAAAATACTAAATGCAAAAATATATTTATTCCTACAGATTGCAGACAGCCGGAGTTCCGATGAAGACTCAGATGGTGAAAAGAAGGATTAAGGATTAACACTCAACAATTTTTTTTATTGTACATTAAAATATTTAATGAGTGCTGAAAACAATAACTTGCAGTTAACTACAACTACACGAATACTAAAACAATCACCCCTATTATAAAAAGGAACTATATGGTAATGATGTTATTAAAAAAATCGTAATTAATTTGTTACCGGAAAGTAATTAAAAGACTAGCATTGTTTACAGTATAATGAACTGAAGTCTCAGCGATTTAATGTATTCATTCACAATTATATACTCAAAGATATTCATTGTCAGTCTCGTCTTCGACATGAAGACTCCATCAAACTTTAAACAACATTTTTACTTATGTAGCTATAGCTTTAGTTTTACGTGCCCGTAAGCAGAGTCGGTCGGTGCCAGTAATTAATAAATTCTGAGTACATTTCCATCCTTCATGCGGTTTGTATGTTTGTATAACGTGATATTTGAAATAACAGAATCTGAATCTAGGTTTAAGCTCATTTTGTCAGTTTTCAACGTATTCATCCGTCATGAAAAAAGGTGAAGTATTCTGTACAAACCATCAACATGACGAAGAACACAACGATAAAGTAATGAAGAAGATAAGTCAATCAAATATATTCCGGGACAGATAAGGAATTATCACGGAAAACAATATTGACACGAGTGAGTAATCAAAATATTATTTATTATGTAAGGAAAGCACTTCACATCAACTTTTCAGCTCACGTGATAAAGTTATATAATATTAATTTAAATCATTTCTTCATTGATGGGGAAAATATAATTTTCTGCATAGTTTGTAAAAAGCCATAAGAATTACTACGGTACCACAAAATATTTCACAAATATTCCAGTGCAAAACTGACTAGGTCGCCTAAAAGCATGACAAATGTGTTTATTGTCATCAGTATAGTGCATTTATACGGCAAGCAAAATCCCTTGAAAAAAATTGAAAAACTAACTGCTAAAGTCATATGCGTATGGTAGAAATGTAAAATATTCCAGCAGTTTCTACCGCATAAGTGTCATTGCAATGGTAAATAAACGGGATAGTCACTTTTGCATTCCAAACTTTATCTATAATATTCGGGAGCTGAAGTCATTCTTATTGCATTTTACCATCCGCGGAGATAGTTACCGAAAACTGATGAGTAAACTCATAATATTTAAGGTAATAAAATGAATGAAGATAGGTGTTGATATCCTTTGGACATAATAAAACTGTCCTACGCGCACGCCGACAACCGGAATGGACTTGAACATCGCTCGGACATGTCGATATTTTATAGCTGACAGATGAGACCCAGCGCATTCAATGGTTTCCTTCTTTAAATAAACCATTTCTGTCTGAACCAAATACGTTTTTTCGTACATCACTGCGTACAAAATGATGGAATCGAAGCCAAGAAGGAAACATATGCTGCTATGAAATAACGAAATTGAGGTTTGCTTGATTCCAAAATAAATGAGGCTGATGGAGGTGACTATGCAGTAATATTTCCAAACTACGATCACGCTGGCATTGCTGAGATTAAATAATTGAATTAGCAACTGCAGTTGTCGGCAGTTTCTGAATGTTGATCGGAGCTTTTGTTCAGCTTGGAACCTGAAAATTTATTTAATTGGAATTAATTCATTGTCAAATTAATAATATTAATTTCCTTGGTATATATATATATGTATACGTATGGTATGTATACGTAGTTTAAATGTACAAGGTCAAATGAATTTGAATAACTGGGCCTATTTTGTTTAGTTATAATAATTGTAAAAACATTTTTCGGTATCCAAAAGATTTATTGTAAATTAAAAAAAATTGTGAAAGGGTATTAGTTTCTTTTAATTAAATTAATTTAAATAATACCAGTTTTACCCTTTTCGACAAAGTTTGCTCACTTCCGTCGCCATGATTTTGTAAAACTTGCGAAACATCAGAAGATGGAGTTGAATGACAAAGTAGACAGGAGCTGTCCAAATGAACATGAAGAATACTTCTATTGACACCGACAAAAATAACATGAATCTCGGCCGTTGTGATTCCGGAAATACAGTGTGGATGTGCAAGGTCATGTTATTATTTACCGCCAAATAGATCGCAGTCTCAATGATGGTTACGACAATTACATGTGGAATAAATAGGATCATAATTTCTTGTAATGTGTAGGAACTTAACCTTTGACGATTTCGAAATTCTGTCAAAATATAATAAATCCATTTTATGTAATTAAAAATCGCTTCAAACAAATTGGGATTTAATTTAAAATATAATATTCAAATTCCATATTAAATTTTTAAAATTCAAAAGTTAATTTAAAAATTTAAATGCGATATTTTGAAAATTCTAAATCACAATCCAAAAATTTTTGATTACCATGCAAATCCTTCAGAACTTGATTGAACAAAGCCACCGAAATATTTTTCTGCCTGTAAAAAAGCAGATAATTTCGAATTGTGGTGGTGGCACTGAGCAAGCTAAACAAAATATGGATGGGTAGACCTTCAAAAAGACAGGACCCAATCCACCAGCTCTGAAGTAACCTAGCACTGATGAACAAGCTATGTAAACCCGATAGAATTAATAACAAATGCTGCCACCATCGACGAGTCCAACTTGTGTAACAGCGAACACGAACAGCAGTTTCGTCAAATGAAAAAGGGAGGAAACTAAAATCACAAAAAAATTTTAATACTTTAAAATTCAAAAAGTAAGTTTTCCTCGCAGGAATAATTTTCCGAACTTTGACTTGTAAGGACTTTATGAGATCTATAGGTTTATTGTGTGTAAAATTCCGGAATTTATTTCTGAAGGTCGATGCTTTCGATTTCCGAAATTCATTTAAACTGTCGAAACTCCCGTGAAAATAAGCGGTTGAAACGCATTTATTGGATGACATGCTCGAAAACAGAGTCTTCGTATAAATTCCGAAAATAACAATAAATTAAATTAAAAAACGAATTCAAACAAAATTTGTCGGTGTGTGAAATTTTTAGTAATTCTTCTGAATAAATTCGTGTAAGGTGTGACATCGAAAGGAAAACGGCATCAAGAACTTGACCGGCATCAAGATCACGTTGCTTGACACACTGCGTACATTTTTAGCGTTGATAATTCCGTTAATTTTGGTTTGGACAGCAAAATCGCCCACGTTAGCATCAATATTTTACCTGAGATCGTTAAGTTCTTGACGTAAAGATAATTGGAATGAATGAAATACAGTTTTTATTTTATTGGAGTTTCTACACATTAATTATTGGTTATTTTCCTTCATTTTCTTCGATTATCCCCGTTTTCCTTGAACTCCATCAGTTAATCCATATGTTTGTAGGAATAGGTGATAGATTGTACACATATGTACGTAAATCAAACCCGATTAAGTAATTTACGTTGTGTGGACAGTGATTGAGATTCCATTTTTATTAAATGAATTGATTGTCTAGCATACTCCAAATCTATCGTACATTGCAGTATCTAAAAAAAGAATAAATAATCATTTAATCAATGATTTTACTATACTCTGCTTCAATTTACAAAGACAATATTGTCCCTTATAACAAGCAAATTTAATTGAAAACGAAACTTCTTAATTTCCGTCATTAATATTTAATTGCCCAAGGACAACATGACATTTCCATTTGATGGAGGAAATTGTTAGTTTTTTAATGAACCGTGTTAACCATTTGTAACAAGTTTTTTCATGTAAATAAAATGTTCACATCACAATCGTTTGTCCATCTTAAAAGCTTCGTGATATTTGCTGCTTTAAATTGGGAAGTATTTAACTTTCACTCAAACATTTACCCTTCAATTGCCTTGTTCAATTAGGTTAACACCAATTTACGGATTAATTGACATTGATTCTGGTATGTTCAATGATATCCACGGAAGTAAATACATGGTTAAAATTCAATATCAAGGTAAATATAAATATCTACACAACTTTAAAAATTGTATTCGGAAGCTGTGGTCATTCTTAAATTGCATTTTTGAAACTGTGGAGAATTTTATTTGCATCTTCAACGATGATATTATAGCTGATAAACAATGACGATTATTCCATCTTAAGCAAGTGTCAAATTCATTGCTTTATGTCTATGCACGAATGTTGATAATTCCGATGATCGAAGTTGAAAGAGAAAAATGTTGTTGGTTAGAACCACTCCTAATATCTGTGAGAAACAAAATTTGTAATAAATTAGTACTAACATCTTCCATTTAAGAATAAGGCTTCTAATGGGGACAAAATTTGTGTCCCGAAACCAATTTTGTCCCGGCCCGAAAATCTCCGGGACAAAATTCGTGTCCCCGGTTTTGTCCCCAATCTTCCGGGGACAATATTTTTGTCCCCAAATTGTCCCGTCCCGTGTCCCGTCTCCGGGACATCGGGACGTCCCGTCCCGATTAGAAGCCTTATTTAAGAATAATACAAAATAATTTCTCATAAATAAAAATAATTCTTAACCAACAATTGAAAATTATATAGCTAATACATACCTCAAAAATCAACTTCCGACTAACAATAAAATAATTCTGCGCTGTCAATTTCCACGTCCAATTGGCCATCCATGAAGAAACCAGAATTAAGAGCTCGTAATTCTACCACAGTAAAAAGTGCAAGCAGCATATTCAATTTTGTGTTCTTGAAAAGTATGTCCGTTAATCTCGAAACGTTTAGTTCACCATTTTGTAAAATATGAAAAAATACTTTGAGGAAAAACTTAATTCGAAATAAATAAATAAACTATTTAGATAGTAATTACTTCTATCGTATTTTACAACCTTACTGTTGTCCATCATCTGTAAATGTCTGGTGAGTCTTCGAATTTCCCGCTGCCCGTGCGCTATCTAGGAAAATAGAAAAATAGTAAATACGTAGATAAATAAATGAATAATAAATAAATAAATAAATAATGAAACTTACGGAGAATGTCATGTGTTCTCCCAAACTTGCCAAAATATAAATAGTTACCGATCCGACCATCAAACGAATAATGCTCCCCCGTGGATGCGCTTCCAGCACCATGCTAAGTTGTACTGTGATAAAAACCGCACTATTCGTAACCAGACCAAATAAATACCAGCCAGTAATATTTGCAAAACCTTCAAAAGCTTGCTCTAATAGATTGAAAAATTCCAAAAATTCCTTGATTTCATTGTCACCGCATTGTGTATTCCGAAATTCTTTGTCTTGGTTGGTCTTGGTAGCACTTCGTTGAAAAAATAATTCATTATAATTCCAGAACATTCTTTTATAAACCAGGTTTTGCAATTTCAAATTTAAAACTTTGAACATCTCCCTCTGTATCTCCGTTAAAATCAAACCAATGAGGACAACGAATTGGAAAGTGTAAGTAAAACATGATGATTCCAGAACCCAAATCAGTTTCTGAACACAGGTGATTGGCAGGCCTAATCGAACGAGGAAACTGGAATCGGTGATTAATTGGTATGCTGGTGAAGCCCCGGAAATTGCATCTGAGGTGTATGTATAAGCAAAAGCGATGCTACTAATTACGGATAAAATCAGGAGGAATATGGTGCGTTTTGAAACGGAAACTCCAGCTGGTAGACCTTTTCGAAGGGTAACAATATTTTGAAGCAAGGCAATTGTTTCTTTGCAATTCAAAATTGACCGAGCTCTTAAACTTGTAATGGTGATGTAGCTCCAGGGCCAACTTGCAAAGAAAATGATTTTCTTATACAAAGTGTTCACATCCGCGCTAAGGTGCGGCTTGGTCAGCAAACTATCAACTGTGTAGCACGCTGTGAAAATGAACGAGAAAATGCTGTAAACAACGATAGGATGGACTAATTTGAATTTCAAATTCTTTATTTTTGCCCACGGATTACAGCATGGGAATAGACCAAAAACGACGGGATATAGAAGCAGAAATCGTTGAATCATTTTTCGTGTGATACGATTTCCGCTGCGACATGTCGATGACAGACGAGAAAATGGTCGCACAAGCATCTTGAAAATTATTTCCAAATATTAATATTTTAACTTCACTTCTAAAATTAGAATAATTAGAAATTATAAATTTTTCTATAATATCTTTAAACTCTAAAGAATCATTATTAAGAATAGAGAATTTATTAGATCATTGGAGCATTTCAACTAAACATTTTATCGAGTTTATTGACATTGATAAACGCATCAATCGAAAACAAAGGAAACTCTTTTAGTAAATTTTCGTATATGTTTTGTAATATTTGTCTATTTGTACCACACTTGTGACCAGTTTCAGTTGTATTGTTTCAACAAAATACATATGTTTGTTTGCAAATGGTTTGTAAGAGATTGTGAGGAAAAAATTTGAGAACAATAGTATAAATTATTGAAGTTTCATTTGTTGTTAATAAATTAATTAATTCCCATTTAGCAAGAACGCTCTAACATAAGAAATAAAACGTAGATACTCATTAAAGTTTTTCGAGCTATAGATGTAATTAATGGTTAAGTACATAAATAATTTTAAATAGTCTAGTTTTCCTGTTTAAAATAAAATCAATATAGCCTAGTAGAAGGTCGTCCTTCAATATTGACGTCACCTCTCCTTCTATATAGTTATACATGATCATGGGCTTAGCCTATATGGCTGCATAAGAAGTTTATTGAAAAATGCTCTGGAGGACACTTTTATTTTCTCATGGCTTTTATCAACCAATTTATATGAAAAATTGTGGTGAATTTTTAAAATGCTTTTACAAAAATGAATGCACATTATCAAATGAAGTATAAAATCAGGTTTAATAAATGCAAGTTTCCATCTGAACTTGTTTGTCCTTTGTTTCTCAACCCATACATTCATATGTATACATACCTATGCCGTCCAATTTAGAGCCTGTGCTGTGTGAAAATTGGGGGGGGGGTGGAATATTTACGTGTTAGCAATTTTATTAAACCAGTAAAGTAATTATTGTAAGATTGAAGAATACATAATTAACTACCAGAGAACTTATTTAAATTGTTCAAAACTTTATTATTGAACGTCAGTGCAGATATTTATTCCAAGAAATACAGATCAGTATTTCCGTAATTAAACTATATTTTATATCCAGGTTCTTTATTATAAAGAAATAAAAATGTTAATCCCCTGCCAAATTATTAGCATTATCGCAGTCATTTTATCGACTTTTCTGCCGATCGATGCCGTGGAAGAGTTAATTTTGACTCCATTGATCCGCCAGGGAGATTTGGCAAAAGCTAAAGAGAAAGCCATGGATAATATTAATCTGTCAGGTGTGAAATCCTTATTGGGAAGACCCACAACCAGCTACAGCGGCTATTTGACTGTCAATGAAACATTTAATTCTAATTTATTCTTCTGGTTATTCCCAGCTATTGTAAGTTATAAAAATAATATGTTAGATTTTCAATAAAATATTTTATTTGTATATGGGATAATATTGTAAATTATTCAAATAACGTTGATTCCATAGGAGAACCCAGAAACTGCTCCAGCCATTCTATTTATGAACAGCATACCAGGGGAATCCATTTTACATGATATTTTCATGCAACATGGACCGGTTTACTTGGATGAGAATCTGGTTCTCCGAGAGAGAAATTATACTTGGGCTAGAAAGCACACGCTGATTTACATCGACAGTCCTGTGGGAACAGGTTTATTTGTTTTAATTATTTTAAAATAATTATTTTTGATCTTAGTTTGGTCAATATTTGTGTCAGTAATTTGATTCGTACTATATACTTATTCATGATTAATAATTATTTGTACCAGGATTTAGCTTCACGGATAAGGAAGACGGACTTATTCACACTGCCACTGAAGAAAGTGAAGAGGTTTACGAAGGTTTAAAACAACTCTACTTACTATTCCCGGAATATCAGTCTGGAGGTTTGTATATTACAGGTGGATGCTACGCAGGTGGGAAATTATATTAAAATAATTTATAATCTTTAAAAATCAAAAAATTTAAAAATTACATGCATTTAAACATAATTTTCAATCACACAGGTCGAGTTATACCAAAGTTAGTTTTAACACTACAAGAGCATGACAAAACTACCCAGAAACTCAAGTTCAATGTCAAAGGAGTTATTTTAAACTCACCATGGATTGCGCCAAAACTTCAGGTAAAATTCAGCGATGTCCTCCTCCAGCTCGGGCTTATTGACGAAAAGCAGTCAGATTTGTTTATCAAGGCGGAGAAAGTCGTGCATGAGTTGATAGATGAAAAGAAATATTTGGAGGCCGCTGTGGTAAATTCAAAATTAAAATTATTACGAACCATTTCACATTGTATCATGAAATTTAAAACTAACTTGTGATGTAATCACTTATATAAATATCGATATTTGGAACACTATTATAGCAAATGGCAAGGATATTTCAAGTGCCCGGGGCTCTAACATTCACTCAAACTGGCTTCACCGACCAGAAAAATTTGCTTCATGCAAATCCCCCACCAGATGTAGCTCTCTACGCAAAATTTATCAACTCCAAAGAGGTTCGCAATTACCTTCACGTCGGGCTTCACAAATTTGAGATCTTCAATCCCCTTGCGTTTTCCAAGTTCTATGGTGATGCTGCTCATACACACGTGACGGATTTGGAAAAGATTCTGGATGATGGAGTCCGTGTTTTATTAGTTGCACCACAATTTGAATTTACTGCTCCCCGTTTAAGCCTAGAGAGGTTGGTAAATTCTTTGAATTGGAAGGGAAGAGAAGATTTTAAGAAGGCAAGTAGGAAGATCTGGAGGGTTGGTGATGATGTCGCGGGTTATGCCAAGTCTTTTAATAATTTCCATTACGTTATGCTGAGAAACGCTGGATTTTTGGCTGCAATGGATCAGCCCAAGTGGTACTTAGACATGGTTGAGCGTTTTACTAGTGGGATAATGTTTTGAATTACATAATTTTTATTATTTTATTTGTCTTCATGTATGTCGTAGTAATGTAGGCATAAGGTTGTTGATGTGCAACGAATATTTTAAACATTATACAATTCTTTAATGGTTTTCTTTTATGGTGGCTCTTTAACATTATTTTTAAACTTTCATCGGTCCGTCAATCATGTCATTCATCATTCTTCCGCAGTTACCTTTTTAGTTTCAGTGTTTGTCAGATGCTTGGTCGT
This sequence comes from Lipothrix lubbocki, assembly GCA_034696945.1. Lineage (NCBI taxonomy): Eukaryota > Metazoa > Arthropoda > Collembola > Symphypleona > Sminthuridae > Lipothrix > Lipothrix lubbocki. The sequence goes on from JAQGAK010000967.1 coordinate 16,185, forward strand.
ATGCATTTCATGTATACACTAATTATTATTATTTATTACATACATATATATTAAATTTAAATTACGCCGAAGTTTTCATACTTAAAACTAGTATGTGAATTCACTATGTTTGCTACGGGATTTGGGAATTTGCTGATACCGACAAGGTTCCAATATGATACAAGACAAAATGCAAGTAAATTAGCGTGGATTCTCGTTCCAGAAGTTTAAATGACCCAACCATGATTCCAAATGTGGGTATGGACATTACTCGTTTATATAATTCCAGTGCTTCAGCTTTTACTCGGCTTTTATCCGAAAGGGCCAGATTCAATACGATCTTCACTGCTTTCACACCTTCCGGGACTCTGAATGCCTTTTCGTAGAAAAGTCCAAATATGAGAGCGCCATCAATACACAACAGACCTGATAAAACTCCTGTGAATGGCATTGGAGCAAAAAATGTAATTGCGCCATATCCGCCAAATATTCCTAGACAGATACAAAACATCTTCAGAAGGAATATAATAGTTGCATTGCTTTGATTGAAAAACTGCGCAAAGAGCTGCAGTCGTCGAACTTCCTTCAACACTTCAGACAATTCCTCATGCTTCAGCAGATGTGATGAGCTTAATAACGATTTTAAAACTCACAATTAGTTTAATTAAATTACAGAGAATAACAAATTTTCATAGAAATTGCTTCATATTTCCTTCTATGTATAATTAATGGACATACATTGGTGAAAACGTGACCCGTGAAACTCGCTGTTCAACCTTCACCAGCAAGGATGAAATCATTTCAAATACGATTGAATGACTGAGAAACACAAGATACGCACATGGAATTATGGTGCTCCAGAAGGTTATATCCAGTAAATATAATATCAGAATCAAGAACCAATGACGATTTTCCACCGGAATCATTGAAGGCATGGCATATGGCGCATCATAATTCCAAGCGAGAAAAGAATAGACCATGACTGTGCTCAGAGAGCTGATAAACCACAGGTATTTCGCCATTAAATCTTGCTTATTAAGGTTGGTTAAACGTCTGGACGGCTCGTCTACATTATAAAAATCTTGCTAATAAGTACGAAATAAATTTAGGATGACAACGACAACATAATATTTAATTTAGTACGAAAATCTTACCAAGCATGCTGGAAACAATTCTATCCAAAATCATGACAGTGTACTCGGGTCGGCTGAAGAAACTCAAGTAAATCCAAGGAAGAATACTCAATGCCCCTACAGAAAGTAGCGCATGTACCGGGACGTGATAGAAATTCTCGTCACCGAGTTGTCGGATGGACAAAATTAGACGAGTTATGAGAAGTACGGTGTGAACGCAGCTGTAGCCGACACGGATTTTATAAATGAGATTTTTCCGATAATTGCGTTGCATTGAGATTTGGTAACAATTTTTGGCGTCATTTGACACGACAGCACAAATATGCAACGGCAGTAAAGAACATTTTGATAGCCATGTAAGCAATCGGATGTTGTTCAGGTTTTCCTCCTTTACCAGCATTTTTAATTAATCAAATCGGGAAATCTGTTTTAAAAAACTGAACTTATTTTACCATACAGATGTAAAGGCCAAATATGGAAAATACTTATTTTAAATGACACTGAAGGAAGATGAAACAGTTTTGACTTTGACACATTGGTATACTAATCGAGTAAACCATAATCGTCGTAGAATGTTCAACCAAGAGAGAGTAGTTAAATAATAAACAGGACGTAAACCTAATTAAATATTCTAATAATAATACAACCATAAACACTTTATTTTTCAGGGTCACTTAATTGGTATGTATACGTAGACATTTAATTTCTGTTAATTGTTTTTAATCTTTTCCGGATGTAGTTATCCATGGTTGTAATTATTTCTGCGAACAATAGAATAGCAATTTTCTCTGAATAAATTTAAAACCTTACGTTTGATTGTTAGCGTTCGTCTGTTATTGTGCTATATTGATTATTTATCAGTATCAAATATTGGTTGATCTTATTTGAAGTTTATTATGGGGGCAGTAAACACTGTATGTAAACAACGGGACACTCAAAAGGAGACAGTAGCTCTAATTCAAAGTGGTAGACGGTGAATGAAGTATTGCACCACAACATTATCACTTACCACATGAAGGTATATCGCTACTTTAGGTGCAAGGTAGGTCCTCTCTATGTAACAAAATGCAAAACCAGCTATTCACCATCATTTTAAGTGCGAGATGGGTTAACTCCAAGTTTAACAAACCATTTTATTAAATTGATAAATTAGTTTTAGATGCCTTTTGGGAAGAAATTTTATATTTCAATGCTTTTTAAATGCGTTAACCCACTCTGAAACAAAATGGTATTCCCTAACCCATCTTACATTTAAGAAAAATGGAGATAAACCACCTTGCACCACAAGTATCGATATGCAATTAGTAATTACGACAATAATTACATATATTAGCAAGCCGTTGTCTCTAACCTTCCATGCTCTCTGCACCGCCCTTCGGACCAATCTCAATTTTATTGTTAAAATTTAGTGTTTACAAATGCTTGCCTGGAAAAACGATGATTACAATAGTAAATCGTAAATTAATAAGAGTTTCATTTATAGTTCAAAGTTTTTGAGCTATAGAATAGATGTAAATTTTGATGTATTTAGAAATATCTTAATCACAACAATATTGACAACAATATAACATATATATTATATAATAACAAGATGAATATATAACGTCACTATAACTTAATTTTGAATATTAAATCGCATGTTCACACGATATAGGAACACAAAGTTCTCAATATTTGAAAAACAATCCTTATACGTAAAAACTCTATTTTCCTTTGCGTCTATGAGGTGTGAATCGGTCGAATAATTTTGCTTCAATCTTTGAAATATTGTAAGGCTTCCTTTTCGGGCCCACGTACATCGGCTTTGTGGGAAAGTCAATTTTCTGAACAAATTGCAATACTTACCTATAGTATGCCATTTGGATGAAAACCATTGAAATTTTGTAGGGTAAATTGAAACATTCGGGTTCTGGAGTATCAGGCATCAGGACAGCAATGAAATAAATAAATACAAATACTTTGTTTTTTAATTCATGACTTTTCTCAGAGTCCCCTGCGAACATGAATGCAGTAATTGCGTTACTTACATATGTCAATCAAAACTACACAATTGTAAGATATTTGCAGAAAATCCAATTTGTTTTGAGGAAAATAAAAAAGTTAAAGATGACACTATTTAAACATTATTAGTTTACCAATGTGAATTTTCCTCGAATAATCTAATACGGAATCGGTGGAAAAATTTTGCGAATATTTACCTAATACATTTCTAGTTCCAACATACTTACCTATATTAGCAGCCTTGTAAAATCCGGATTCAAAATGGAATACTTATTATTTATTCGTGGCATATTTCCTCCGTCGTGCGAATAATTTGAGGATAACTGAGAAGTTATCGGTAGTTAGAACTTTAGCCAGAAGAAGTGTTTAGTCTGGAAAATTCCAGTTATGCAAATACAAAAAATTATAATCAAGTTCATTATGAACTAGTGAAGTTCAAATCCATGTCTTGGTAATATCCTTGTTTACCTTTTGTTGTCTAAACGTAAACAAGTGTACCAAAAGTTCATAATTTAAAATGTTGATGTGCGAAGTTTTTATAGGAAAAGAGCCAAGTTATTGCCACAATAACAACCTTTATTTTCCTATTATATTCAAATTAATACAATTAGACAGCAGTCACGAAATTCATCTCAAGAAATCCACATCAATATTCCTTAACTATAAGCAATCGTCGATATTTAATATTCAGATTTTTAAAGAAATCAAATGTTACTCCATTATAAAATTATTTGTATTACACTAGCACTATCATCGGCTCTGCTGCCAATCGATGCCGTGGAGGAGTTAATTTTGACTCCATTAATCCGCCAGGGAGAGTTGGCAAAAGCTAAAGAGAAAGCCATGGATAATATTAATCTGTCAGGTGTGAAATCCTTACTTGGAAGACCCACAACCAGCTACAGCGGCTATTTCACTGTCAATGAAACATTTAATTCTAATTTATTCTTCTGGTTATTCCCAGCCATTGTAAGGAACAAAAATAGTAAATTAATTGTTGATTTAAAAAAAATACTGCTTTATTGGCTTTATAATATTGGTAATATTCAAAAATAATTGATTAAACAGGAAAAACCAGAAGCTGCTCCTGCCATTCTATTTATAGACAACTTACCAGGGGAATCCATTTTGCGTGACATTTTCATGGAGCACGGGCCATTTTCCTTGGATGAGAATCTGGTTCTTAAAGAGAGGAATTACACTTGGGCTAGAAAGCATACATTGATTTACATCGAGAGTTCAGTGGGCGCAGGTTTATTTTAAATTATTAAATAAATAAATGAATCAAATAAATCTTCTTAACTTTGCCTATGTCAGTTTACGTTGATTTAAATGTTAACGATCAATTTTCACCAGGATTCAGCTTCACTGATACGGAAGATGGTTATGTTCAGTCGACTAGGGAAGAAAGTGAAGAGGTTTACAAAGCTTTGAAGCAAATCTATACGTTATTTCCGGAATATCAGTCGCGAGATTTGTACATTGCTGGTAGCTGCTACGCAGGTCAGAACTAAAGCCAAAATGTTTTAATATTTTTTTAAACTGGACTTTAATGTAATTATTAGTTTAACTATCATTTTCATTATAAAACATTTTTTGTTGATCGCTGTTTGCGATTACACATTTTCCTCTCCCATTCACGTAATCCATTTTAAAATTAAAATTAATTTTTTGTTAATTTGTCTCTGTAAAATTAAGTAATTCAAATTTTAATTTATCATCAGCAATGATTTTAAATTGTGGTTCTCTTCCAAATATATTAATTATACCATAATGATTATAACTATTGACATTTATTCAGGGAGGGAAATACCAAAAATAGCTTTAAAACTACGAGAGCATGACACAACCAGCAAGGATCTGAAGTTCAATGTCAAAGGAGTCCTGCTGAACTCACCATGGCTAGCAATGGGACTTCAGGTTAAATTCAGCGACGTCCTCCTACAGCTAGGACTTATTGACGACACGCAGTCAGAATTGTTTACCAAGGAAGAGAATGTCATGAACCAGTTGCTTGGTGAAAAGAAATACGCCGATGCTACTATAGTAAGACCTTTCAAGGGTTAAAGAGACGAACAGTACGATTAATGTAATAAGTAAAATGTATTTTATCTATTTATTTTGAATAATATAGCAATCGTTTAAGATTACACTGGCACCAGGCGCTCTAACGTTCACGCAAACTGGCTTCACCGACCAGAAAAATTTGCTTCATGCAAATCCCCCGCCAGAAGTAGCTCGCTACGCAGAATTTATCAATTCCAAAGAAGTTCACAATTACCCTCACGTCGGGCTACACAAATTTGAGATTTTTAACCCTCATGCCTTCTCGAAGTTCTTTGATGATGCCGGCCATACTGAATTTGCCGCTTTGGAGGAGATTCTGGATAGGGATGTCAATGTTTTATTTTATGCACCACAATTTGATTTTCTTGTACCACGTTTGGGTTTGGGGAGAATCCTAGATTCTTTGAATTGGAAGGGCAAAGAAAAATTTAAGAAAACAAGGAGGAAGATCTGGAAGGTTGATGATGATGTTGCTGGTTATGTTAAATCTTCTAATAATTTCCATTACGTTATGTTGAGAAACGCTGGGTATTGGGCTGTAATGGATCAGCCGAAATGGTGCTTAGACATGGTTGAGCGTTTTACTAGTGGGACAATGTTTTGAATTAAATATATTTTATTATTTTATTTGTCGTTTTGTATATCGTAGTAATGTAAACATAGGGTTGTAGATGTGCAACGTATATTTTAAATATTACAGTTCGTTAATCATATACATATAACTGCAAAATACCAAATTAAGTTTTTCAGGCTTTCGTATAATATTGATGATTTTGTACTTTTTACTTGTTATAGTCTGACGTCATGGTGTTCTATTACATGAACAAATAATAAACAGAAACATATGTTTTCGTGATGAAACTTTGCTTGTAAAAGTGAAAATCTTTTTTAAAGAGTAAATTTTGTTAGTAATGTCATTGAAAGTATACACTTTCCGTTTCGTAATAATTTCTATTTCAATTCCATGGATGTGTGTTATTGTAAATAAAATTCTATTGTGTACCTTGACGAAGAATTTTAAAATGACATTGATATTGTATGATCTTGTAAGTAATTATTCAGAACACACGCTTGTGTTTTGTCTAACAACATCTGGTTTGACGTCAATATTTCAGGGGTAATTCCATTCATTTGCATGTTTATAAAGCATTAGGTAATAGAGTAGTGGAAACGGAGAAATTAACAAATTGACTTTGAATCGCATTCGTTTTCATCAATCAATGACAAATTCGGAAATCAGTAAAAAAGGTTTAGAAATTGTAACGAATAAAAGTAGCCATATCATTGTACACTAACAATTAAAAGTGTGGTTACATAATTTATTCTTTTTAATCCCCAGCGCTGTTCATGGTAAGTATGACGTCATAGCATGATGTATGTACTTCATGCCTATAAATACTCAGGATCTTCAATGCCAAAGTTAGTTCCACAAGTTCATTTTACGTTTAAATATTTTGTCTATCAATTCTGTACTTTTTTCAAGAATGTTCTCGAAGTATTTCCTTGGTTTGGCTTGTGTTTGCCTTGTTGGTCTCGCACCAGCTTTGGGCAGTGTTAGTTTTTTATTCATTTAAATTTTATTTTTACTTTTAACATTGAATTTTTGTAAGACTACATATTAAACATTTGTACATAAATAATAGTAATAGTGATGCTGAGTTAATTTTACTATATATAATCGCAGGTTGTAAACCGTCCGGACAACGACGTAGAGGCCGAAAATAGATTTTTCCCATTTTCTTTCGGCCCTTTTCAAATCCAATGGTGTACCATCCCTCAACTTCTCAGCCGTAACTGTCCAACGACAACGACAACAACATCCACAACAACCACAACAGCCGCTCCTCCTGCCGCAACACCTCCAGCCGGAACTCCAGGAGCTGCCCCTCCAGCAGGAGGTGTCCCTCCAGCAGGAGGTGTCCCTCCAGCAGGAGATGCCCCTCCAGCAGCAGATGCCCCTCCAGCAGCCGATGCCACTCCAGCAGCAGATGCCCCTCCAGCAGCAGATGCACCTCCAGCAGCCGATGCCCCTCCAGCAGATGATGCGCCGCCAGCAGCAGATGAGCCCGCCGCAGATGACGCTTAAACTTCCAATCCCCACCCGAAAAGACGAAGAGCGATGACTGCTACCCTCATTTTCACTTGTAAATTATTTGCTATTAATCGTAAATCTGCAAGCTGCTTAAAAATGCAGTCATGCTGTCAGATTTGTTTAAGAAGAAATTTTTCTAAATAATCGACTGTAAATAAATCAAATCACCCACTACTTATCGGAAATATGATTGATACATATATACAATGATATACATTTGCATAAATGATGTAACACATTATTAATTAAACAAACTATTTATCACCACATTTGTCTAATACATGCACGGTTGTTTGAACGTTGAATGATCCGCGATTAGTTGGTAAAAATTGTTTATTTACGCCGGTTCATATTCAAACAGTTTTTAGACCTTCGTCCATCACTCCAATACATTTGCACAGTTCTCGGTTGAGTTTGACGATAAATAGGTGTATCTGCTGACGCATACAGTTCGTACATCATATTATGCACTAGTAAATATGTAATAATAACTGTTTCTTAATTAAATCGATATTTTAATTCAATGCAAAGTTTTGAGAATTTTGTAATTTAACAAAAATAATGTGAGTTCAAGGGATGTCCTTAATATTAGAATTTACTGACACCAGCAAGGTATCCAACATGATAAAAGACAAAATCAAAGTAAATTAGAGTGGATTCTCGTTCTGGCAGTTTAAACGAACCAACCATGATTCCACATGTGGGTATTGACATTATTCGTTTGTATAATTCCAGTGTTTCTGTCTTTACTCGGTTATTTGAAAGAGCAAGGTTCGATAAGTTTTTTACTGTTTTCACAACTTTCGGGAAAGCCTTTTCGTAGAGCAGTCCGAATATAAGAGCGCCATCAATACACGAAAGACCTGATAAAACTCCAGTAAATGGCATGACAGCAAAGAATTTAATTGTACTATATCCACCAAATATTCCAAGACTGAGGCAAAACAACTTCAGAAGGAATATAATAGTGGCATTGCTTTGATTGAAAAGATTTCCAATACAATCTTCCACGTGTAAGTGGTTCTTACAGCATTCAGGATCATGAAAAGTATAACTGGAACTCATTGCCAAATGCAATCGTGCATAAGGTTTACCTATTAAAACATAAAACTCGGCAAAACCTTGCCATGAAGTTTTTGCCTGCGTAGCTATGTAGCGAGTTAATGGCCACCGTCACCGGATAATCTCAATTAAACAGAATTTTATTTCTCGAAGAAAGTAAAAATCAGCTATTAGCGGATTAAATAATTACAACTGACAAGGCGTATTTATCTGTTCAATTAAATAAGTTCCGCCAATTTTATTTTTTTCCTATTTTCAATACTTACATTCTACCAAGAAAATCTGTTATTTCCCTGGACGTTTTCCAACAAATCTGCTTCCGATTTTCAAGCCTTCATTACTTTATACTGGAATTTGTTGATACCAACAAGGTTACAATATGATAAAATACAAAATCCAAGTAGATTAGAGTGGATTCTCGTTCAAGAAGTTTAAACGAACCCACCATGATTCCAAATGTGGGTATGGCAACTACGCGCTTGTGTAGTTCCATCGTTTTTGTCTTTGGACGACAATTGAAAAGGACTAGACTCAGTAAGTTTTTCACTGTTTTCACACCTTCCGGAACTCTAAATGCCTTTTCGTAAAATAGTCCAAATACAAGGGCGCTGTCAATGCACAGAAGACCGCAAAGTATTCCGGTAAATGGCAGTGCAGCAAAAAATGTAATTGCGCCATATCCGCCAAATATTCCAAGACTGATGCAAAACAACTTCAGAAGGAATATAATGGTTGCATTGCTTTGATTGAAAAACTGCGCAAAGAGCTGCATCCGTCGAATTTCCTTCAATACGTCAGAAAACTCTTGATATTTCAGCAACTTTGAGCTTAATAATGGATTTTAAAGTTTAGTCTCATTAAATGACACGAAATAAAAAGTTTTTATATTATTTGTTTACATTTACTTGAGCATTAGTTTTATGTACCTTGGTGCTAACATGACACATGAAATACGCTGTCCGGCTTTCTCCAGTAAGGACGAAATCATTTCGAATACGATAGAATGACTTAGGAACACCAGATATGCGCACGAAATTAAAGTGCTTAAGAAGGTTGTATCGATCAAATATAAGAGAAGAGTCAAGAACCAATGACGATGTTCCACTGGAATCATTGAAGGCGTGGCGTAGGGTGCATCATAATTCCAAGCATGAAATGACAAGAGCATGACTGTGCTAACGGAGCTGCTAAACCACAGGTATTTTGCCATTAAATCTTGCTTATTCAGGCTGGTTAGACTTCTGGACGGCTCGTCTAAAGTTTATTAATTCGCCAATTACCAAGTAAGCACACAATTACGCCACATATTATAGTATCTGTAGTTGTTGAAAGGGAACAATCTCCACAGTTGCTACGTCCCGTTTATTTAACAGTGCAAAGGACTATGGCACATATGTGGTAGAAACTGCTGGAATATTTCCCCTCTTCTACAACGCTTCCCATCATATAAGTTCAATTTAGTGTTGGTTCCAAAAATTAATCTTACCAGGCATGCTGGAAAAAATTCTATCCAAAATCATGACAGTGTACTCAGGTCGGCTGAAGAAACTCAAGTAAATCCAAGGAAGAATACTCAATGCCCCTACAGAAAGTAGCGCATGTACCGGGACGTGATAGAAATTCTCGTCACCGAGTTGTCGGATGGACAAAATTAGACGAGTTATGAGAAGTACGGTGTGAACGCAGCTGTAGCCGACACGGATTTTATAAATGAGATTTTTCCGATAATTGCTTTGCATTGAAATTTGGTAACAATTTTTAGTGTCGTCTGACACGACGGTGCAAATGTTCAGTGGCAGTAAAGAACACTTTGACAGCCATGAAAGCAAACGGATGTTGTTGAGGTTTTCCTCTTTCACCAGCATTGTCAATTATTGTGTGGATTGATCAAAGAATTTGTTTGATAGAAGTAAGCTTCTGCTAAAGCCTTAGAAAAGAATTGAATTTAAAATTATTTATTTAAAATGGCACGGAGTTGTTACGTTACAGCAAGGTGTGATACAATCACACTAAAGGTTCTTAGGCAATCGTTTTTCATTTTTATTGTGAATCGGCAAAATCCTTACCATATAGTTGATTGGTGATGGAATTAGGAGTCCATTTAAAAAAAATTTCCGTTACAAGGTCTCAGAAATGCCCTTACTAGGTTTGTTCTAAAACAATTGAAACCGTATTAACTCAATACAGCACTTATTTGAGACACTTTTCACAACTTCCTATTTATTCTAAAGGCGCATAATTTCTACTTTTGTTCTGATTATCTGCAGGTTTTCAATGGCATGGACGGAAAAATTATTAAATTGGAAGCTACAAAAAATTTGTACAATTACATTATTGCCACTTAATTCTATTGTCCATTGGCATACAATTTTTATTTTATTTTTGTTTTCCGCATAGCGCGAAGTGCCTTGAGGAAACCATTACCAAATTACAGTTTAAGAAACTTAGCGACGAAGTTATGGTTAAACATTTAAGTATAGTAATTACATTACCTACGGTCGGTGGAAAAGTGGAGACGCAAAGTCGATTATCTCCATGGGAGCCTAAATGCAAAATAAGATATCCACGATCAATTCAGTGCAAGATCGGATATCCTACCGTTTAATTTGCATTAAAACCGAGAACGGAAGGAACTTTTGTATTTAAAATTCCAACTGCAAGGCGATTGTAAATTATGGTGGAGCCATCTCATCTTGCATTAAGATGATGGTGGATGTCCCACTTTGCAGCTAGACGCACATGTAGATGGCCCGGTTTGTACCCACTTTTCATTTCCAATGACGACATACCACTGGGCATACACAAGTATTATATTCATAAACAATCTTGTTTTTAGGAGGGACTAATTTACCAACGGCATTTACTTCCTATATTCTTAATGCTCTTATTTCTGTCTTATTTATCTTACAACCCTGCATTAAAAAATATGTGGCAGCAGTATTAGTACCGTGTACCATTTTAAATAAACAAATAAAAGTAAATTAAAAATCAACATTTAATAGACAAATAAAAGTGAATTAAAAATCAACATTTTAAATAAATAAATAAAAAATTTAAGTATATGTAGTGATGAACAGTTCGTTCCATGTGTTGTTTTTATTGCACTTACTACGAATTAATACAAACCAACCAACTAAATGATCATAATTGTTCTCACAACTTGTTTACTTCTTTGTTGCAAATTATGTAACAGGAATAATTAATAATAATTAATATCATAATAATCAAATAATATGTCATATCATTTGCACGAAACGAACAATTATTCTAATTTGTGAAGCATACACACTATCAACGGACCGGATCTTAACGTTATTTTGAAAACATGGATAATTACTTACGGCATGAAGATCTTTTTGTGGTTTATGTATGAAATTTTTCTTGCTGTCGAAGTAGTAAAACATGTTCCGAAGTTTTTACAGCGATTTAAGTATTTGTATTTAATCTTGTATTTTTTGTGCTGTGGAAAATTATGAGCAAATTGTATTATATATCGTCGGTTGAGGTGCAAAGCGGACTAGCTATATGTGCTTCTAGCTGCAAAGTGGGACATCCACCATCATTTTAAATGCCAGGTAGGTAATGGGATAGCTCCACTATAATTTACGATTGCCTTGCAGTTGAAATTTTAAATTCATGCTTCTTCCCCCCGTCTTAAGTTTTTAATGCAATTTAAACAGCAAATGATATATATCCCATTTGCTCCGAATTGATCGTGGACATCGGATATCTCATCGTGCATTTAGGTTCACTTGGAGACAGTCCACTTTGCACCTCTACCGACGATATGTTATGTTATGATCAGGCTCACTCAGAATTTTTGCCATGTAAAGCTTTTGAAACACAGGAAACTCCAAGAATTTCTCCAAAAAATATGTGAAAAATATGTTAATTAAATTTTAATTAGCCGCGCAGTTCAGCACAATATCAGAACTCCTAAACACGGGCTTATTGCAATTACACCACTTCTTGTGACTTTCAGGGTAACAGTATAAATTCACTCCACGTAACAGCTGGAAAAGGGTGCATTCGTGTGCAATGAGCGGTGGGGACTAAATTTCTGTTGACGTCAGTACCAAGCAGAAATATTTGTAAAAAATCTAAAAAAGACATTAAATCTTTATAGGTTATGAAAATTGAAATTACATAATATGCAATTACAATGTCTTGCAATATTACACAACCACAATATTTAAATAAGTCTCACAAAATAACCTCTCACGATAGGGAAAAAAACTTACGACTGCAATAATATAAATAAGATTTTGTGGTTCTGCGTAGTTCATTCCCCGATTGTATACTTCCTGCTAGGAACTATTAGTATTTTTATTTCAATTGTTTTCCTTATCGCCACTATCAGTTACATTTAATTATATTTATTATTGAATTTAGCAATTTAATTCAAACTAACTTTTGCATTATTGGTATTGCATTTAAATAATAATCAGATAGATCAATAGATATTTCAACTAAAATGAAACTCTCGTTGCGATTTGGAACAATTATTTTTCTTCTGTCAACAACATTGACACTTAGTTATGCCGTCGAGGAACTAATTCTGACTCCGTTGATCCGGCAAGGCGATTTAGCAAAAGCTAAAGAAAAGGCCACAGATAATATTAATCTGTCAGGAGTCAAGTCTTCACTGGGAAGACTTACAAAAAGCTACAGCGGCTATTTAACTGTCAACGAAACTTACAATTCTAATTTATTTTTTTGGTTATTTCCAGCAATTGTGAGTTGAAAATTTAAATTATTAAATTGTATAAATTGTCGGTTAAATTTGAAAATGTGTTGAATTTTCGTAACGTTATGGCTTAAAAACAATTTTAGCACATTTTCATATTTAGCCCACGAAATGTAATTAACTGTTATACATACTTGAAGCACGGAGTAATATGAGAATTTTGTAAATTCCAAGCAGGAAAACTCAGAAGCTGCTCCAATCATTCTATTTATCAACAGCATTCCAGGAGAATCCATTTTGGAAGACATATTTGTTGAACATGGGCCATTTTATTTAGACGAAAATCTGATTCTCAAAGACCGAGAGTTCACGTGGGCACAAAAACATAATCTGCTTTACATTGATTCTCCGGTTGGAGCAGGTTAATGTTTTTATGAACTTTTATGGCTCGTCAAAAATTATAATAAATTATTCCTGTTAATATTTTTTATCCCGGTTAGACAACAGATTTCCTTGGCTTGAAACACTTTTTGTGTGTGTTCTGAAATGTCCTTTTGCTTTTAAAATTTCTCCAGGATTCAGCTTCACGGACAATGAACAAGGTTACGCTCAATCAGCCAAAGAAGAAAGTGAGGAAATATATGAAGCAATGGAGCAGATCTTCACATTGTTTCCAGAGTATCAATCCAGAAGTTTGTACATCGCTGGTGCCAATTTTGCAGGTGGAATTTTCTAATAATCATTATTGAAAATAATAACAAATAAAATCCTAGTTATGTACACAAATGTTGGCCAACGTAAAATTAATTTATTCTGAAAGGGATTGTTAAAATTTAATAATTTGTTTGTACGTATAGGTCGTGTAATACCAAAGGTGGTCCTGACTTTGCAAGAGAGTAAAAATGGAAATAATTTAAAGTTTAACGTGAAAGGAGCAATCCTAAACTCACCATGGATTGCACCGAAACTTCAAGTTAAATTCAGCGACGTCCTCCAACAGTTCGGTCTTATTGATGCAAAGCAATCAGAATTGTTTATTAAAGAGGAGAACGCCCTTCATAAGTTGATGGATAAGAAAAATTATGTCGAAGCTACTCAGGTCAGTTTTCAGTCGTTTTGTATCATGAATATTTTTATAGCAATATTCATTTACAATTGCCAGTAAAATAAAGATTAATTTTCATTTTATGAATTTATTCCAAATCAGCAAATGTTTAAAATAACATTGGCACCCGGCGCCCTAACATTCACCCAAACCGGCTTTAACGACCAAAGGAACATTCTGCATGCAAACCCTCCGCAAGAAATAGTTCGATACACAAAATTTATCAACTCCAAAGAAGTTCATGAATATCTTCACGTCGGTCTTCACAAATTTGAGGTGTTGAATCAGCATGCTTTAGGAAAATTCTTTGGCGATGCGGGGCATACCGATGTCGCTGATTTGGAGAAGATTCTGAATAAAGGAGTCAACGTTTTAATTTATTCTCCCCAATTTGAGTTTGTTGCTCCACGTTTGGGCCTGGAAAGAACTATAGATTCTTTGAATTGGAAGGGCAAGGAGGATTTTAGGAAAGCAAGCAGAAAGATCTGGCGGGTTGATGATGATGTTGCGGGTTATGTCAAGTCTTCTAATAATTTCCATTACGTTACACTGAGAAACGCCGGGTTTTGGGCTGCAATGGATCAACCCAAGTGGTGCCTGAATATGATCGAGCGATTTACTAGCGGCGCTATGTTTTGAATCCTGTAATTTATTTTTCGTGGTGTCAATTTTTCAGAAATTATTATTAAAATTTATTTTTGTCAAATTACAAAATTTTTGATATCTCACATATGATAAAGGTATAAAAAAGAGATTTTCCTTGAATGCATGAGACTAGGAATAATTTTACGGATTACTGACAGTGCAAAGGAATGGCAAAACAATATCTAGCTAGATTTGACACCTATGTTTACATACTTTTTCATGGTTTGATTATTTAAATGTCTTGTCACATAAGAGGTTTTCCAGCAGGTTATCTAAGGATTGTCGTGAGATGTGAATTTTTTTGGAAAAAACTAGTTTAATCAGGAAAGAATAAGAATATTAAAAATACGCCCATGTTCATATCGAAGCATCGATTTGCTCTACACATAATTAAGAACGGTCCGCTTGAAAACAGCCTAGAAGTTTCACAGTTCTGGGAAAACATGCCCACTATAAGACGAGTTTTGCAAATATGTAAAAATTACAGTATGTGAAATTGTGAAATATCTGTAAGATGTACATATAAGCAATTATGCTGTAGACATACGTAAAATGCATTA
The DNA here is from genome assembly GCA_034696945.1 of Lipothrix lubbocki. Taxonomy (NCBI): domain Eukaryota; kingdom Metazoa; phylum Arthropoda; class Collembola; order Symphypleona; family Sminthuridae; genus Lipothrix; species Lipothrix lubbocki. The sequence goes on from JAQGAK010000967.1 coordinate 31,516, forward strand.
ACTTCCTTCTTCTTGAATAATAAAAATTGTGATACCGAAAAAATCAAACATCTGAACAGCAAATAAAAGCATTCCTTCCTACACTTCATGTTCTAGATTTTATTTGCAAGGGACTTTCAGGAGTTTTCAAAATCATTGAGACAATTTATTAATAAAAAATAAGATGTCATCATCATTGTGGCGAATTCTGGTCCCTATCGTAGTTCTGCTGCCACTGATAACAGCAGTGGACGACTTAATTTTGACTCCTTTTATTCGCCAAGGAGAATTAGAAAAAGCAAAAGAAAAGGCGACGGATAGCATTAATTTGTCAGGAGTAAAATCTTCGCTGGGAAGACCGACGAAAACTTACAGCGGCTACTTAACCGTCAATGAGTCGGGTTAAAATTTATTCTTCTGGTTCTTTCCAGCCATTGTAAGTTACAAAACACAATTATTTGAATGCTCCACAAAAATTGTATTGTAACACCAATTTTGATTAACAAAGTTGCCATCATTTCCAGCATCATTAATTTTGTTCAGTTTTTTAAATTTATACGCCGCCGTATACTGCAGGGTACACGAGTACAAAATGCACAATTTAATCAGGATTTTAAGGGCGAACTAGTATTATTCTTAAATTATATTAAATTCACAGGAAAATCCGGAGACTGCGCCTCTAATTATATTTATAAATAGTGTACAAGGGAAATCAATATTAGAGGATATTTTCTTTGAACATGGACCATTTCATTTGCATGGAAATCTGACTCTTCAAGACCGAGAATTCACTTGGGCACAAAAACATACGCTGATTTATATAGATTGCCCAGTCGGAGAGGGTAATAATTTCCTTTTAAATGATTAATTCGTTGTTAAAATACCATCAGGGGATAATATTTTTTTTTTAAATAATTATAAAAACTACAAGTTAATATTTAGGGAATGAACGACAAATAATGCAAACTTCTAAATTATATCCCCTTTTATAAAACTTTGATAGGATTCAGCTTTACAGATAGGAACGACAGTTATGTCAATTCAGCAAAAGAAGAAGGTGAAGCAATCATTGAAGCAATGAGCCAAATCCCAAATCTATACATTATTTCCACAGTATCAATTTCGAGATTTGTACCTTGCCGGCGGTAATTATGCCGGTAAGTTTCTTCAATAACGTTTAATGTTACTGATTTAATTGCTAAATATCATAAACTGATTATAAAATAATTGAAAACGCAACCCTTTAGGTCGAATAATACCCAAAGTGATTTTAAGAATGAAAGAAATCGGAAACCAAAATAATTTCAAGTTTAACGTGAAAGTGAAAGGTGCAATAATAAACTCACCCTGGATAGCACCGAAATTGCAGACTAAAGTTAGCGACGTCCTCTTACAATTAGGGCTCATTGACGAAAACCAATCGGAGTTGTTTATCAAGGAAGAAAATATCTTGTACAGATTGCTCGAGGAAGAGAAATACGTTGAAGCTGGCGTGGTAAGCTTTCCATCAATGTTTTTGATGATTCGAAATTTTATAACTTAATAAATATATAAAATAATATTAATATAATTCACAATTGACAATAGTAATGAATATTTTGTCTGTTACCAACCATTCGAACAGCAAATTCTCAAGATAATATTGGCACCCGAAGCTCTAACTATGACTCAAACGGGATTCACGGACCAGAAAAACTTCCTTCAAGCCAATCCACCCCCAGAATTAGTTCGCTATGCGAAATTTGTGGATTCCAAAGAAGTTCATAAATACTTGCACGTCGGTCTATACAAATTTGAAGTTTGGAATCAAAACGTACTATTTAAGGTCTTAGGGGATGCGAGGCACACTGAAGTAGCCGATTTGGAGGAGATTCTGGATGGAGGAGTAAACGTTTTAATTTATGAACCCCAATTTGCATCAATTGCTCCCCGTGCAGGCCTGGAAAGAACTACAGATTCTTTGAATTGGATGGGAAAAGAAGGTTTTAAGAAGGCCATTAGGAAGATCTGGAGGGTTGATGGTGATGTTGCGGGTTATGTCAAATCTTCTAAAAATTTTCATTATCTTATGTTGCGAAATGCGGGAGTTTTGGCTGCAATGGATCAGCCTAAATGGTGCCTGGATATGTTGGAGCGTTTTACAAGTGGTACCATGTTTTGAAAAATTTGTTAACTTTGGTACCTAGTTCGCAAAATTTCAGTATACATTTCCAGTAGTTTGACCAGTCACTATAACGCAAAAGTTGAAATAATAAATCAGTCAAATATGTAAGTAATGACATCATAAGTAAGCAAATAAAACTTTCTGAAAAAAAGTAATATACCAAATTAATAAATTATTACTGTATTATAAATTCATGGTATTTTAAATACCTGAACTTTGTAGTTTGTATTTTGGTCGTTCAAAGCACGCATTTTGTAATTTGTACTTTAACCATCCAAATACTTTGCATGGACGTTGATCATCCAATAAAATTCAATTCGCTCATATGTATACAAAGACTGAAATTTACAACAAAGCAATATGTTTTTCAGTCGTTATGTCTGAATTGTTTTTTTCATGTATTTTCTTGGGGTGCAAATTATTTTGCAGTTTGTATTTTGCTGGCAGATGTTGAAAATGCATTTTGTAGTTTGTATTTGAATTCAAATTGATTTATAGAATTAAAATCAATTAAACACAGAGATAATAATAACTAATTTGAAATACAATCCCGGCTTCACCTGAATAATCTGTGTAAATCCGTGTCTCATAGGTATGTACTATCAGTCTTGTTGAACAAGAATTCCGAAATGGCAAGTGTTCGATGAGATAATAATGAGAATATTATTGTATTAACATTTAATGCATATTTTATGCAGCAATAAAATTGAACTTTCAACATCTGCTGGAATTATTATAGTGAGAAATGCACACATTCTCAACGTTAAGTCCTTACTTACTCCCACACCACACATGGACGAATTTTTGTAGAGACTTCGCACGTGTACTGCAAATTAAAGGATTTTGCATTCTGTACAAGTTTTTCATGCATTAATGACAATAACCATTGGCGAGTTTTCAAACTTGTTTAAATAATAGGAGGATGACTTGGCTTTGCTTTGCAACCTGGTTGGTTGTGAATTGTGAACCACTATAGGTTTTCTAGTAGGAATTTTCAGGTTTTGTGTGAATATTCTCATATATTATATCAATGTTGATTTTTTAAAGTATGAAGTTCCAGTATTTCTGGTCACACGTCTTCCTTATCACTACTTATGACTGTAAAATTAAGAACAAGGGTTATGACTTGTCACTAGAATATTTGAAATGATTCAAATGTGAAACTTAATTACAAACTGGATTTTTATAAGCCAGGTTGATTTTTAAAAATTTTATTTGAACATGTATTTCATGTTTTGCACATTAAAAAAAATAACGTCGGCAGTTAAACTTGCACGTGTTGGCAAAAAAATTTAGTTCGGGTACCGCAGGCCGCAATAAAATGAGCCTTACAAGCAATATTTTTTTTACTTAATACAGATAGTTGGATTAGTTATTTTGAGTTTATATTTATTGGTTGTTAAGCCGGTTAACTTGTTTCAGTTTACTGTTAAGCTTTAAATCTGCAGCAGCAACAGAAGTTGAGAAAAGAAAATAATAAAATCATTCCATCAAAATGTCCTCCCGGTGGAAACTCATAATGATAATCATTGGGACGTCCCAGACGCTCCATACAAGTACAGCTGTTGAAGAATTAATTTTGACTCCATTGATCCGTCAAGGGAATTTAGTCAAAGCAAAGGAAATGGCGACGGACAATATTAACTTGTCGGGTATAAAATCTTCTCTTGGGAATTCCGCGACCAGCTACAGTGGCTATTTAATCATCAACGAGACTTACAATTCTAATTTATTCTTCTGGTTGTTTCCAGCAATTGTGGGTTTAACAATTGTCCAGTTTTTTTTTATTTAATTATTTATTAGTCTCTTTATTTCACGGAACAAATATTTCAATTAAAATACTAAAAGGTTTTTAATTTTATACAGGAAAATCCCGACACTGCTCCCATCATCCTATTTATAAACACCGTGCCCGGGAGTTCTCTCCTGGATGGGATTTTCCTCGAACATGGGCCATTCTTTTTGGACGAGGATCTTATTCTCCAAGAACGAAATTACTCGTGGGCGAAACGACACACTTTAATTTACATCGATAGTCCCGTCGGATCAGGTTTGTGGTCCTTTTTTTTTAAAAAAATCAGTTTAATTTGACTTTCGACTTCGTAATTTCCTTTATTTTCTCATTTCAATTTGTTTATTCTAATTTGTTAATTTGTTCTAATTTTCTATTTCAATTTGGGTAAATTTTAATTTGTTTTAATTTGTTAAATGAATTATTTATCTTTTATTTTGATTTGATTGTTTTTAAAAAACCTAAAATTATTAATATTCTACCAGGATTCAGCTTCACAAATAAGGAAGATGGCTATGGAACTTCGGCAAAAGATGAAAGTGACGAAGTTTGCGAAGCAATGAAACAACTATTCACATTATTTCCGGAATATCAATCACGAGATTTTTTTATTGCTGGGACTGGATTTGCAGGTAAATTCTTTGAGAAATATTTCGTGTATCAGTTTTAGTCAATAAAAGATTGAATTTAAATTCCTAACTAAATATCAAAAAATATTATAAAAATGAAACATTAAACAGGTCGAGTTATACCAAAAATAGCTTTGACACTACAAGAAACTAACGGCAGAGACAACATCAAGTTCAAAATCAAAGGCATCATCTTAAGCACCCCATTTATTGTCCCCCGAATCCAGATTGCCTATGGCGAAGTCCTTCTACAGCTCGGTTTAATTGATGAAACACAAGCAGAATTACTGTTCAAGGAGGAGGAAGTCTTTCGGAAGTTGGTGGACGAAAAAAAATATTTGGAAACGGCATTTGTAAGTTTAAGATAAAACAAATAATTTGTTAATTACTTCAACTCTTTAATAATTAATTTTTTATTAATTTATTTTCCATTATTCAATGGAAAATCCAGCAAATGCTCAAGATAACATTAACACCCGGATCCCTAACCCAAACTCTGATAGGATTCACTGACCAGAGAAACTTCCTCCATGCAAATCCTCCACCAGAAGTAACTCGCTATTCAAGATTTGTCAACTCCAAAGAAGTCCATAATTACCTTCACGTCGGTCTGCACAAATTCGAGCTCTTTAACCAACAGGCTTTTTCAAAATTCATGGATGACGCAGCTCATAGTGATGTTCTCGATTTTGAGAAGATCCTTGACCAGGGAGTCAACGTTTTAGTTGTTGGCCCACAATTTAATTCCTTAGGGCTGCGAGTAGGAGTAGAAAAAGTGATAAATTCTTTGAAATGGAAAGGGAACGAGGATTTTAAAAAGGCAAGGAGGAAGATCTGGAAAGTTGATGATGAAGTCGCTGGCTATGTCAAATCTTCCAATAATTTACACTATGTGATGTTGAGAAACTCTGGAATGTTAGCGGTGATGGATCAACCGAAATGGTGTTTTGATATGGTCGAGCGATTTACCAGCGGTGTAATGTTTTGAATTTATAAAATAATGCGGTGTTTCAAAAAAAATTATAAACCGAGAAAGATTAAAGCAATATTTGTTTCTAAATCTTTTTAATTTTAAAACTAGGGGTACGCATTATTTTTAGGAAGTTATTCCGTTAGTTCTTTTTTATTTTTGAGCCTTGAGGATTACAAAAATTATTGCTGATATAAAGCTTGATCCAAATCTTCAATCAAATCTTCCGGTGACTCTAAGCCAATAGATAACCGCACGAAATTTTCAGTGATTCCCATCTGTGCTTTTAGTTCTGGAGCTATTCCAGCATGGGACATTGCACATCTGAAATTCATACAAATAAAATAATAAATATAAAAATAGATTAATGTATAAATCCAAGATTTGATGTAACTTTTGGAGAAATTCTACTATCTATTAATTTTTAAAATACTCACGGAATAGACGCCAAACTTTCAGGTCCACCAAGGCTGGTTGCTAATGTGAAAACTTTTAGTCGCTGTAAAAGTGCAAAAGCAGATTTATCCTTTAGGTAAAATGAGAAGAGGCCAGAATGTCCACTAGATTGTTGCAGAGCTAGTGAATGCTGGGGATGAGAAGGAAGTCCGGGGTGAAGCACGCTTTGGATTTTGGGATGGGAATCGAGGAACTTCGCCACTTTCAAAGCATTCGACATATGAAGGGGCATGCGGACATGGAGGGTTTTCAAACTTCTGTGGACCAGGAAGCAGTCGAATGGGGAAGGGACGGCTCCAAGATCTGTACATTTAAAAAAAATTAACCTATTAAGCAATGAATTTAAATCAACAGATTTTGATTACACAAAGTCAAATATTTTTGTAATTTTGTATTTTTCTTGGTATATTTACCATTCTGAACACATTTAATCCTTCGCATTAAATCGTCCCGGTTAGTGATCATGGCTCCCATTAAAACATCCGAGTGACCGTTTCCGAATTTGGTCAAGGAATGCAGTGAAATGTCAGCACCCAGCGCTAGAGGTCGCTGTAATATATTAAATTATTTTGTTGAGCCTCAATTCAAACTCTGAATATCGTAAAAAATGAAGTACAAACTACTAGTTATGTTATATTTGTCAATTTAAATCATTGTGAGGTTGCAGACATTCACAAAAAATTCCAAGAATCATGACAAACCTGGAAATACGGCGTCAAAAAAGTATTGTCCACCACCACAATGATGTCCTTAGAATAACTTCGAACGCATTCAACCGTTTTAGCGATGTCAATGATTCCCAACTTCGGATTTGTTGGTGTTTCTAGCCAAACCATCTACAGTGACCAGAAAATATCTTTCATTGTCAAAATTTTAATAATTCACTGATTGTAGTTATATCTAATTGATTTTTTTAATTTTATTGAAAAGTACATAAATGTTCTAAACTTTTAACATAAAATTTATTTCTAATTTAATGGTTCATTTAATATCCATTGTATGTATTTTATATTAGAAAATTTGTCATTATATAGTTAAATTAATTAATAACTTTTACTATTTTACCTTTGTATTAGGTTTCAAGTTCGCCTCTAGGGCATTTGTATTCGAAACAATATCCACGAATTCAGTGGTAATTCCAAATTTACGCGCGTAGCCCTGAAACAAAGTTCCAGTACCACTGTAAATGGCGTCCGTCAGAATTACATTGTCGCCATGAGTCAATAAATTGAGGGCGTTGTTGACAGAGGCGTTGCCAGAGGAAAAGACGAAGCCTGAGGAACCAAAATTCACTTGCTTATTAATTAAACACGTAGAATCACCGTGTTTAAATCTTTAAATTTTAATTTAATTTTAAAAACATTTACATCATTTAATATTGCATGGTATAATTTAAATTTTTTAAAGAAATGCGGATAACTTGGACCAATCACATCTTTTTATATTATTTTTGGTAGTTTAAAAAAAAAGTCTTCTATGTTTTTGAATGATAATTTTACCATATTTCCCGTCTTCCAAAGCCGCCAGAGTTTTCTCCAACGCCGTCCGACTTGGACTGCCCGTCCTTATGTAGTCAAACAACTTTGGGAAATCAGAAAATTATAGAATGAGTCGCGTTTGCATATTTGAATTAATTCTTATTATTAGTTTTTTATAAGTTTTTTTGTAAAATACCTTGGGCTGTCCGGGAGCATTCTGCAGGGACGTCGTTGCAACAGAAATGGACGGCACTACCAACCCCTGAGGATCTTCACTGGCTTTAAATCCGCTGTGAATAGCTTTTGTAGCGAATTTCGGGTCAATCGGCAACCATTCCTGACTGGAGAAGTGATGGGAAGTTGTTGAAAAACACCGCGGGAATTTAGACGTGGAGAAGCGAACGGCGCTGAAAATTATCGAGTTTTTCATTTTCATGCCAAAATTTGGGGGGAAATTATTTAAACAACTAACTGTAGGTTACAAAATTTAAAGTTTAATTTTGCGCTGTAGAGCAATAAGGACTGAATTTCAATACAAAATGAAGTGAAAGTGTCGCTAAATCAGAATTTCTCTGCAGTATTTATATAGAGCAAGCCAGGTTTGATTCTGCAAGGAATAAACGAGGAACTATTGTTAATGTGGGAGTTTCCATGCGATATCTAATCATTATTTATAATTATCCGTTTTAGGATGTCTAATTGTTATTTAATATAATATGTTAACATATTACAATCGATAATGTGCTTTGCTTTCATTTTACTGGAACTTTTACGAAAGTAAGTTAAGTAGGTGCAGGTGATTAGATTTGACTCAAGTATTTTAATGTGTTTATGTATATTTATAACATACATTGTCTCACGGTGAAGTTCCCAATTAACTTTGACAGCTGAAATTAAAGTGAGCTTGAGGCTCACGTACTGTAAATCAATGAGCAATACTTAAATTGAAGTAATATCTGATACTGATAAGCTTTGGCCGTTCTTCAAGTGTGTGAATCAATGCTTCAAAGTGAATTTAACTGGTCGTGGTCAAAGAATCTTATTACTTTGCTGATTAAATAATAGCAATAATTATATTATTCTTTAGAAGTTGTATTTATTCCGATTATTTAAAAAAATCAATTATTCATAAGTTTGTACAAGAATTAGCCTGAGAAAAGAGTTCAGATTAAAGATTCAAGATGTAATAAATTATGTTAAAAACGATGGTCGTATGTACTTATTATAATAATTGAAGATTATTGCGTATTCTAAATTCAGTATTGGTAAACAAATAATTTGGAATCAGATTTAACTCTTCAGTTTGTATTCAATCATGTATGCTATAATTTTGGACAATATATTTTCAACAATTATTTGCCATAACCACGACCGCCTCCGTGACCACCGAATCCTCGACCTCCACCAAATCCTCCAAAGCCGCCACCATAACCACCGCCGTGACCGCCGCCAAATCCCCGTCCACCTCCAAAACCTCCTCCATATCCGCCTCCAAATCCTCGTCCACCACCGAAGCCTCCTCCGTACCCCCCACCAAATCCTCGTCCACCTCCAAAGCCACCTCCGTATCCTCCTCCAAATCCTCCTCCGAATCCTCGTCCTCCACCATATCCACCTCCGCCGAATCCACGGCCGCCATGGCCTCCACCAAATCCTCCTCTACCACCGCCGAAACCACCTCCGTAGCCGCCATAACCAGTGGCGGCAGTTTCAAAAATGACAAAGACGACCATCAAAATGGCGGAGATGCAAATCTAAATTGTGGGTTTAATTAATAATTTAATGGGAATAATTACTCATAAAATCAATTCGTATTTATTTCATGCTTTTAGAAAAGTTAAATTTTTTAATATTGTTTTTCAAATTGTTTCAGAATAAATTTATTTTTTTAGAATAATTTATTATAAACAATTTAAATTCATTTTTGAAACGAATTTTAAAAAAAGTTTTTTAAATTTAATCAAAATATTGCCTTACGGATTTGGCAGCAATCATGGTGGAGAGTAGAAAGTACGGTCTTGAGTCTTGATTAACTAAGAATAATTTATTTATAAATCAAAAAATGTATTTTCGAAATAGGATATAACTGTTTGTGTATTTACTTATTTGGAGCTCAAAAATGTTCTGACTAAACTACAGTCAGCGGCTCATTTTATATGCAAAATTTTCCGAATTTACCCATTCACAGTCCTTGCTGTTATGCAATACCAATTATTCATTAAAAATATAAGGTCTTATAGTTTATTTAGTTTCAGTCATGTGTAAATGACATTAACGGTTACTCTTGTTACGAATGTATCATGCGTTGTATCATAAATGTTTTTTGCGGGATAATCTGCTAATAAGTTGTACACAGGAGCATATACAACATAAGTAGATAAATTCTCCTTTGAAGCCAATCTCCATAATAAAAACCGTGCTGTTTCCGTTATTGAATAGGTCAAATGTGGGGATAACGGAACATTTAACAAGCAAAGTATTATCTTTATAACGATTGAATGATCTTGGCTTTGAAAGTGGAAGTTCGTAATTTGCAACGTTCGTTCATTTAATGGCCCATGCACTTTTATACTTTGTGCAATTGAAATGCATCTCTTTTATTCAAATTCTAAAACATTATATAAACAATATAATAATATTACATATACTTTGTTTATATTATTCTGTGCGTAGTACGAGCATCCCACAAAATGTTAACAAAGGGTTGTTAATGTTGTCAAAAAACAATTAGGTATAGTGATCTTGAGCGTATACGAGAATATCCTGCTGCTGTTGGCGTGTCAATAGTGTCGTTGTGTTTATTTTTCATTCGTGATAAAAAGAGTGAAAGGGTATGTCAACTCGTGAGTCAAGTAGGAGGAAAACATTTAAAGCATAAAAAATAAAGGTTGCATCGCTTGATTGCTTTGCGGTTATTAACATTGCACTATGCTGTAGGTGTGTGCTTTATTGTTAATGTGCGTGTTTATTCTTAGCTTACCACGTAAATTATTACTGTTGTTTTGATTCCTTTAAATAATTAAATAAATAAGGATTATTATAATTCATAATTACGTAAAATTTAATAATGATTATTTATAGAATAATTAATTTATTAAATTATTTGCTTAATTTTGAATGCAAATGTTCCGAATTTGGATTTCGAAACAGTTTTTTATGGAACTTGTTTTATTGCTCATTTCAACTGTTCAATATAATTAGGAGTCATTTAGAGCCTGATCCAAATCATGAATCAAATCAGTTTCTGATTCCAATCCCACCGATAATCGGACAAGATTGTCGGTTATACCAAGTTGCGATTTCATTTCTGGAGGTAGGAGTGCATGTGTCATCAAACTTCTGCAATATAATAAATAGAATAAATAAGCAGAATAAATAAAATACATAACTAATAAATAAATAAAAATACATAATTAATAAATAAATAAAAATGCATAACTAATAAATAAATAAAAATACATAACTAATAAATAAATAAAAATACATAACTAATAAATAAACAAAAATACATAACTAATAAATAAATAAAAATATATAATGAATAAATTGAAGTTTTTAATTGTTATTGTTAGTACTTAACTTACGTACGTTAACTTATATTTTTGTTCACTAATAAAAAACCAAACTTACGGCGCCGATGCCATGCTCTCAGCTCCACCCAAACTCACTGCAATTTTGAAAAGCTTGAGTCTTTTAAGGAATCCTTCAGCGGAGGAAGATTTGGTGTAAAAACCAATTAATCCCGAGTGACCTGAAGATTGACCAAGCGCTATGTCATGTTGAGGATGCGATGGTAATCCAGGATGTAGGACTCGATCAATTGCGGGATGACTCTCCAGGAATTTACCAATAGCCAGAGCACTATTCATATGTTGGGGCATTCGGACATGAAGTGTTTTCAAGCTTCTGAGTGTCATGTAGCAGTCGTATGGTGAAGGGACAGCTCCCAATGCTTGCAGTGCATATAAATTGTATTTTTTAAATTTTAATTAAATTTAAAAATAATAATTTTTTCCCAATTTTGATTGAGAATTTCTTTGTCGAATTGCACTAATTAGAGATGACTGAACCTAAATACATACCACAGTTGTACATACATATTAATATGAAACAATTGAGTGCTAACCATTCTGGCGCCATCTAAGCTTGACGTCTAAGTCTTGTCGGTTGGTAACTATGGCGCCCATCAGTACATCAGACATACCGTTTGAAAATTTTGACATGGAGTACATGGAAATATCCGCACCTAAAGCCAGGGGTTGCTGAAGAAAGATTAACAATTTAAATTTTAAAAGATAGGTATTCAAAATTAACCATTATTGGAAAATATTACGCACAATTAATAAAAATATTGTAAAAGGAACATTGATAGGTATATGTATATCGTCGCGGTAGAGATGCAAAGTGTGCTAAATCTCCATGTGCGTCTATAGCTACAAGCTACAAAGTGAGACATCCACCCATCCACCGTCATTTTAAGTGCAAGGTGGGCCAACAGCCAATACCACTAATTTACTATTGCCTTGCAGTTGAAATTTTCAATACAAGATCCCTCAGATTTCAGTTTGTCATGCAATTTAGACAAGATATCCCGTCTTGCAGTGAATTAATGGTAGATATCTCATGTTGAATTTAGATTCACATGGAGATAGCCCACTTTGCATCTCCACTGACGATATATGACAATCTTGTTCTTTACCTGGTAATAAGCAGTCAAAAAGGTGTTGTCAACGGCAATCACAATGTCCTCGGAGAAGTTTCGGATGGCTTTAACAACCGCCGCTATATCAATCACTTTCAGGGTCGGATTCGTTGGAGTTTCTATAAAAACTAACTGTGGATCCCAACATGTCGCGGTCGTAAATAATTAAAATTGGTATCGAATTTAACCAAATATCATGCTTTATTATTTTGAATAATAATTTTGAATAATTTAATGGCGACCTTTGTATTATGTTTCAAAAGCTTCTCCAACGTCCGCAAGTTAAGAAAATCCACAGGTTGTACTTCAATCCCAAATGAATCCGCAAATTTGTAAAATAATCGACTAGTTCCACTATAAATGTCATCACCAATCAGCACGAGGTCACCACGGTTCAGCAATGACAATATATTAAAGGTGGCGGACATTCCGGATGCAAAGGCCAAGCCTTTCATATTCCAAGGAAAGATTTTTTTTAAATTGTTTAAATTTTGTAACATTATTAAATGCCAAATTTTATGAAAATAAAAAATTATACTTAATTAATTATTTATTTCCCATTCACCATATTTAGCTTGTTCCAAAGCAGCTAAAGTAGTTTCCAATGCCGCACGAGATGGATTTCCATTGCGAGTATGGTTGTACACCTGTTGAATTTAGATTAATTACAAAGACATATATCGTCGTTGAAGAAGCCAATATAGTTCTAAACAGTTTCTAAATTGTGATAATAATTACTACGGTATTGCAAGATATTTCGCAACAATTGGAATGCAAAACAAACAATGTCGTTTAAAAGTATGGCCGATTTGGTTACATTGTAATAAGTTTAGCGCATTTATACGGGAAGCAAAATCCCTCTGCTGCTTTGGAAAACTACTGCTAGGTCTAACCTGTTGTAGAAAGGGGAAATATTCCAGTAGTTTTTACCGCATAAGTGTCGTTGCAATGGTAAATAAACGGGATTGTCATTTTTGCATTCCAAACTTTAAAAATAATATTCGAAAGATGCGGTTAGTGCTGCCCAAATAGGACGTTTTGTTGTTGATTTTGTTAACAATTTCAAAAAAAACAAAACAATAACAAAAACAAATCAGTTTTCACAATAACAAAACAATCACAAAACACAGCAGTTTTCAAATTAACA
>JAQGAK010000968.1:0-44801 GCA_034696945.1 Lipothrix lubbocki
AGGTATACTCTTGACTATTATATATTTTTGTGTGTGGTATGTCGGCCTGACTTTTATAGGTTTAGATCTATTAAACGTTGAGACTGTTTAGTGTTGTTCAGTTGTTCAGCACTGATGAAGCAGCAGTGTACATATATTGAGGGTTGAGATACTTCAGAAGAGTACAGAGGGTTGTGAGTTTTTGAGATCTCGGACGCACGGACGGACGATCTGAAAGTATACGTAATGCTATACATATGCCATTGCCATGTACACATGGAATACACATACCTATAAATTACGTACATTACATTATACGTTTAATACATACAAAATGCTAGAATTGCTATACGCCTAATACATACAGAAAGCTTAAAAATGCTGCTATACATGCATATGTACTACAGATAGTACAGGTATATCGTCGGTGAAGGATCGAAAAGTACCAATTTCTATACCTGCAACACAAAAGTTGGTACTTTTTGATACTTCCCCCACGCTATGTAAGTACATCTTTTAATATACAAAAAATATGTACGTTTTGTGAGATTTCTCAGATTTCTGTGTGTACTACTGTAGTATAGGATATGTGAGTATATCTATATGAAGAACCTATATAGGGACTGACTATATAGGGAGAAGATATGAGTGTTCAGTGTTGAAAAGTGTTATAATAGAACAGACTGTAGGTATAAATATACATCCGTGGCTTACATACTCTCTCTTGTGTATAGACTTGAATCGTATTTTTGAGGTAAGTTCAGGGTTTTCTGTCTCTCTTCCTGCCGAAGGTTATGGAGCATTGTTGTCCATGAAAATTAAGGTTGCTCTCGTTTGCACTTGAGTCTGAAGGCACTGTGGCTTTCAGATTAGTCGTTTCCCTGTGCTCATTTCACATCTCATTGCGAACGAGTCGAGGGCTTTGTAATTATTTTCGAATTTGTCGTTTCTAACGTTTCTCTATATTATATTCTTATTACTATTATATATTGTAACCTAAAACTCTCGCACTCAGACATCAACAACACACACTAAACACACACGCTCTTACATTAGATTTCTGTTTGTCTTATTATATTATAATATTATAAATATTATTATTATTACAAGAGATTACTATATTAATATTACTTATCTCTATATACCAAGCCCCGAAAGCACAAATCTGTAACCACAAACATTTTGTGTAATAGTTCAAACTATAAAGTCTCTTCATTATAATTATTATTTAGTCCTTTTTGCATCTTTTCTGGGAGAGCATTGCGGATCGGAACGGTTCATGTATTAATTATCAGAATAATTAAATTTTATTTTATTTCATCTCTATGGTGAACTATATATGTCCAATCAGACCATTGTAATCAATAATATAATTACAACATTACTTTCAACATGTGGAGTCTAAGATTTTGATTAAAATTAGTAATTTACCAAAACAAATAGTTTAGAGCTAAATAGTAATAACAATATTAAATTCTTTATTTAAGTGGCTCTTTTTTCTCTTTTTAAAGAAGTTCTTGATGCAACCTTCTTGAAACTTGTTGAAAGTGATCGTTGTTTCTGTGTTCCCTTTTTTGCAAGTAATTTATATTAATAATTCTTATTATTGTTATATGTTCTTTCACTGTTGTTTTTATATAACAACAACAAAATAATCCATATTGAATTTCGTAAAATCTCACACAGATATTGTATTCCATAGGGTTTTGAAGCCCTTGTTAAAAAAAAGTATTGGATTCCATCTGATTCATTACTTAGAAGTTTAGGGAGATCGGTTAAAAAATAGGAAGATTAATAAATTAAATTAGGAAGATCGTGAGATCATAAGGTTGCGAGTCAACAACAACAAAAATAATACAAAGTGTATTCCAAGCTTTGAAATTAGATTATTTTGGTCAAGAGAGCGGGGGTTGGGTCATCAACATCGATTTTGATAATTCGATATTAAATGTGATTTGTGATACTTTATAATTGGGCACAGGAGCTTTATGTAAAACAAAACATGCTCAGCAGGACTAATAATACAAGGGAAACGACAAAATCCATTTCTTCAACAATAACGATCATAAATTTATATAGTCCAAAGTGAATAAATCGGTGTTTGTAGTATTGATCTGATTGTGATCAGATATATAAATTGTGAAACAAAATATATAAAAATCTATATCTAAAGGAGCGAAAGATAATAAGACGTGAAAAAAGAACTCTGTCATCTGCTGTTGTAGAAAGTAGAAGAAGAAAAATATTCGGAGATCTATATTGTAGTAAAATTTGTAAATTGTAAAGGAAAGGAAAGAGTAAAAATTGTGACAGCGAATCTGGAATCTGGATTGAATCTTGCGGTGTTTGTGGGTGGAAACGTTCGAATATTGTAGAACTTCTTGGTGGATCGTACTCAAGTTTTTTTTCGGTGATGCAGTGTTAATCATTTGAAGGTGATTGCAAAATACAATAATAATTATTTATTTAAGTGTATCGAATTTCTGAAATGTAGTGTGGAATTGTTTTAGGTCATTCGATTTATAATTCTGGAGTGTTCTTTCTATTTTAAATATTTTGCAATTCTTTCTTATTAATCTTTTTTATATTTTGTTGGAGCTTGTTCGGTATCATGGTTGCTGTTTGATCACGCTGATCGACATAACCAATGATCCTTTAGCTATTTTTGTTGTTGTAATTTCTACTTTTTATTTATTATACTATTATACAGGAGGTTGTAATAGAAGTCATGGCTGCTTTTAATCTGTTTGGGAATATTCGTGGTTGTTTACAAGCTCATTGGGAATATTATTTGTTGTTTGTAAGCTCATTACTGGGAGTATTCTTTGTTGTTTATAAGCTCATGGGGAATATTCCTTGATGTATTTGAGGCAGAATATTTTAACAAAATGTAAAATTATTGGGGATCATATACATTTAGCGACTAAATGGAAATAAAGGAAAGCAGTTTGAACATGAGGTTTTGATTAATGCACATTCCTTGAATTTGTTGAACATTATATGAGGAGGAAGTTGGAGGATGTTGTGATGTGATTATTGAGAAACGTATGGATTTGTAGAATGTACAATGTATATATTATATACTTAACGTATATTATACAACAAGATCCTTCTCGATGTTGATGTTCAAGGAAAAAGAGGAGGAAAGATCAAGTTTGGTTGTGTGTGTGTGTATGTGGGGATTGGATTGTATTGCTGTTTGTGAAGTCAGTTGATCGCGAATGTATACAGTCGGCGCATCGAAATGACATCGTTGAAGTAAATTTGTTAAACAGTCTTGATTTTATTAACAGGTCAGGTTTCATGGTATTGGAACCCGATAGTGGGATGGCTAGCGTATCGCGTGTGCCCTCCCCGCCCCCACCGGAAGCTCCGACACCAGTGGCAGAAAATTGGTGTTATACTCAGGTCAGTACTTTTCCATGTTTGTTGATGGAGTAGATATTTAAAGAGAGTGCTAAATTTAACTCTTTGATGGACTTTCATTCCTAAAAGGCAGCATATGCCCGTAGTGTATTTAGCCTTCTTAGTAATTACTAGTGCTCTTTTGAGAGAATGGGTGAATTTGAAAGTATTTTTAATTAATTTGGTGCCTTTGACTCTTATTATTGACAGGTGAAAGTAGTCAAGTTCTCGTACATGTGGACGATAAATAATTTTTCTTTTTGTCGAGAGGAAATGGGGGAAGTTTTGAAATCGTCAACCTTTTCTGCCGGAGCTAATGATAAGCTTAAATGGTGTCTGAGGTGAGTTTTGTCATCCACAATCCACACACATATTGTAAAATATTTAAAAATAACATATACACACGTATATTTTTAAACGTGTAAGTATCGAGACATATTTGTGATTGTTATATACTTGTTATACGCTTGGTTGATTTTGAGGTGATTATGTAAATTACAGGTACAATTATTGTGTACAGTTGAGTACTTACATCCTAAATCCTTGTTACATTGTAAAAATGTTCGAAAAATATCAGAGGAGTCAATTATACAGAAGATGAGGGTAGTGATGCAGATGATGAAAGTTTAAAGTTTTGTCTTTGTGCTGCTTTTTCACAGACATGAGATTATTATTTATGCAAAATTAGGTCTACTACAAAAACTTATCGCTCTGGGAATATATATACATTGTATTATTTTAAGTATTGGGTAAATTTAATTGGGTTATGTTATGTGAACCGAAGGTCCTTTCTATTATGTATGTTCTATATGGATCATGTCTCAAGGGTTTTTCATTCAGTTTGGAAAAGGCTAAGGTCAATGATTAATTCCTTGTCGGGGTTTTTTGTAGATTACAATTGTGTTACATATTGAAGGAAAAAGGGAATTGGTGATGAGCACGACAAGGGACATGATGGAATTAATTATTTAACGTTTTCTCTTATTAGTAGACTAATGTGTTATTGACACGTGTGTCCCCCGCACTGATACTGACTGAATGGTTTTGGTTTCAATTTCAGAGTAAATCCTAAAGGCTTGGATGAGGAATCTAAAGATTACCTATCATTGTATCTCCTACTTGTTTCATGTAATAAATCTGAAGTACGGGCTAAGTTTAAATTTTCTATATTAAATGCCAAACGTGAGGAGACCAAAGCCATGGGTGAGAGCAAATTTTGTGTGTCCTTTAATTTCTTACTCTTGACAACAACGTTTTCTCTTCTTTCACTCTCGTGGGACGATTTCGAAATGTTGGAAATCGTATATTAGAAAGTGTATTATAAAATTGTTACAAGGCTTATGACATGTTCAACTTTCTCTGGTTTTGTAGAGTCCCAAAGGGCGTACCGTTTTGTACAGGGTAAAGACTGGGGGTTTAAAAAATTCATTCGAAGGTATTCCATCTATTTTACGTTTTCTGGAAACATTCATATTTTTCGATGTACTTGGAATTATATGTATACTATATATTTTAATATCTCATGGTCAGCTTCGTATAAAGTGACGACTTTGTAATACTTCCATAAGGTCATTGCATTCTGTTCTAATCCACTTTGGTAATTTGAAATATTCTAGAGATTTCCTATTAGACGAAGCCAATGGTTTATTGCCAGATGACAAATTAACTATTTTCTGTGAAGTATCCGTTGTGGCTGATTCTGTGAATATATCTGGGCAGTCCAATGCTGTTCAATTCAAAGTAAGTACTAACTGTTGGGAGCCGGCTACACTTTAATCCGCATTTTGTAGAAAAATATGCGGTTTGTCTTGGACCTGCAGCATGCTTATATGTATGTAGTATGTACTCCTTCATAATAAGGGAAAGGAAGGAGAAGGGAAATGATAATATACCGTGGAAATTTATTTTTAGGTACCCGAGTGCCGACTGAGTGAGGATCTCGGAGCTTTATTTGAGTCTCAAAGGTTCTTTGATGTGACGTTAGCAGTTGCAGGTATGTTTTTAAATTGCCGGATGGCATTTTTCAAATGGAATTCCGCTCACATTTGTACACATGCCTTTTAGTAATATGCATAATTATTTAGTGCAAATTGTTATTTTTATTGGTATGTGTTATTATTTGAAAGTCATACCTTGAATAATTTTAATTTCTATAGGTAGAGAATTTCAAGCTCATAAAGCAGTGTTAGCTGCTCGAAGTCCTGTGTTTGCTGCAATGTTTGAACATGAAATGGAAGAGAGGAAGCATGTAAGATGTTGCAATATTGGATAATTTCTGTATAATATCTTTATTACTTATTACATTACAAACTGACTGCATGTGCAGTACAGTACTAAATATACTTTACACTAATCCCCTCGAGTTGATGACATTATCTCATTATCCTATACTTGCGTGGCTGCAGTCAATACACTTTGTCCTCCCTGACTTTGCATTTATTTGATCAGGATATTTAAAAATGGCGTGTACTTATATGCGTTACTCTGGTTATTTATCTGCAGAATCGAGTGGAGATAACCGATGTTGACACGGACGTGTTGCGTGAAATGCTCCGCTTTATTTATACCGGAAAATCGAGTAATTTAGATAAGATGGCAGATGATCTCTTGGCTGCTGCTGACAAGTAAGTTTTTTACTTTTTACTTTACATGAACGATCGAGCATCGAGCCTTCATGTGGTTCATGTTACCTATTATGTAGCGTCAACGTCCTAGTTAATCTTTTTTGTTATAATGCTTGTTTCGTGTCGTTCGCCGGAAACTAATATACATAGCAAATCTGTTGTCACTGCTCAATGGCTAATGAGTTGTCGAATTTTTCTTTAAACTCCCCCTTTTCATAGGTATGCACTAGACAGACTGAAAGTAATGTGCGAAGAAGCATTATGTTCTGGTCTCTCGGTGGATAATGCGGCGGAAGTTCTCATTTTGGCTGACCTTCACTCAGCTGACCAACTCAAAGCTCAGGCTATCGATTTTATTAACGCGTAAGATTTTTTTATTAGTCTGAAGTTTGTAGTAGTTTATGAATTTTATTATTTTCATGTTACTAGATACTACTACGTCCGTTAGGATCATGGTGTGTAGTTTTAGCACAACTCATTTAATGAAAATGTTTATGTTCCGATAGCCATGCCACCGAAGTAATGGATACTATGGGTTGGAAGTCAATGGTTCATTCACATCCTCACCTAATAGCAGAAGCATTTCGAGCCCTAGCAACGCAACAAGTTCCACCGATTGGTCCACCAAGGAAACGAATTAAACAGAATTAGTACTAGCAAATGTTTTTGTTCTGTTGTGCAAATAATTTTGAGCAAACAATATATCCTATCCAATCCACGTGTATTAACTACTTTTTTCTGTAATAATTACTATTAGTTGAATTAGTTATTGTAATCACTTATTACTATTATTTACGATTCTGTACGAGGTATACATGTTCTCTTTTTTTGTGCGTTTCTTGTAAGATTAATAACAGTTCACCAGAAAAATAATTATTATGTATGATAAACAATAAAATGGTCGAGACAGACACAGAGTTCTATGAAAAAAGTGAACAAATTCATTCTTCGATTTCTTTTTTTCATCATCATTCTTTACACAATTTTTAAGAATAATAATAATATTACATACATTATTAATAATAATATTAATTAAAGTAAAAAGCGTGGGAAATGGAAATTCTTTATTTTAGGTTCGGTTTTCATTTATTTGTCAATTTTTCTTTTCTTGCACGTAAAGATTCTTTCAGTTGCTCCAGTTTTACACGTAACTGCTCATTCTCCAACTGCTTCTCCATCGTGCTCATCATTCGGGGCTTCTTTGACTCGGGTGCAGAGGATGTGGTCGTGGAACTACACGAGGAACTTGAGGAACTGGACTCCGATGATGTCGAACGCTTCTTCGGCTCTGTTTACCGAAATAAATGACAGCTCATTAATTTACAATTCCATTTCTGATTATACTTACACTTGTATCATATTTCTAATGATAGGAAGGCATTTTTGCGTAAGAAAACAATTTGAAACCATTACGGATGTATCTAACATTAAATTACATAAAGTATTTGACATACCCATTCCCCCCAATAAATCATTAAGAATGTGGACGATTGTAGATACATGACGTCGTGGTTTACCGAGACCATCCTGAAGAGCAGGATTCAGGGTTCCTAGATATCATAAAATAATTTCAACATGTCATCATTAACAAATAACAAATAGGTGAACAAATACGAATAGTAATAATAACGATTTTGTAGAAGAAGTAAAAGAGAAATTAAATATTGATATGCACGCCTATAAATATCCTATCCTATCTACACCGCTGTGTGGAACGTTCACGCAACCGTACATTCCCCTAATGATGGTCATAATTCATAATGTGCTTTTCATGACATTTAAATGTCCCTTTGACAGACGAGTAACGACAAATTAATGAATCTCCATATAGCTGTATAAACAATGAAGGTTACGACGGGACAAAGGTTTAGTTCAAAAATAGATAAAACAATCTAATCCCATAATACTTTAAGCATTATCCTAGCATTTACTTGTTCTTCTCTAGGAAAAAGCCTTGAAGTTTGGTTAATACTTGGGGAAAAAATAAGAAATTATACACAAACGACTTATTATACAATTAGCAATTAGGTGCTTATCCGTTCCAAACTTATAAGTTAAAAATATGGGGAAATATTTTATTAGCTTTAAACAAATACCCATTAAACAAATAATGGATAACAAATACTAGATTAGTACAAATAAGTTTTAATATAATATCTGTATATTCATTTTTATAAGTTCAATATCTTGCCTTGCAGTGAAGTTGAAGTTACTCTACTTCACCTGCCGGTATCAACCTATTAGCTACCTCTACATTTCCGGAAAAACAGTACTGGGACTTGTTTTACCTTCCCAACACCATTTTTACACAAAGAGCATACAAAAAATATACCCAATGACTCTTAAAAGATAATAAAGCTATAGCGTGTGCCTCAATTAAATCCCACAAGATGGAACCTTTGCAGAATCCTAACGTTATTCAATGATGATGCGGATGATGATGCTGCAAAAGAATGTGTGGGAAAAACGTAAGAGTTTATGCTACTTACTACTATGTAATAATTACAATTGAAGCCCATTGGCAAATCTAGCTTGAATCCTTTCACGCTTTACCTGTTCACAAGAGCAGAGAGAAACGACGTAAAGCGCGTGTAGACCAAGTAACGTTATACAAGATTGAGAGCGTACAAAGTAGCGGATTGTGGATTCATGACCAACTCACACCTTCTACCGTATAATACATTGGACTTATACACCTTATGTTATGTATTAATGAGAACCTACACCAACGCACAAGTGGGGATCAATTACTTTGGTGAACGTTTTTAAGTATGATGTCGATGTGTGGTCTGTACATAAGATACTGATCTCTCTAAACCCTGTCTTGTTAAAACAACTTGATAATGAATGATCTCATTAAAAAGCACAAAAGCTCACCTGAGAAAGTTCCAGAGTATACACCTTTACCATGGTGTTGCATATGATTGGTAATGGACTCATCACGGGTGACGTGATTCGACAATTTCTTTAAAGTGTTGGTGAGGTTGCGGGAAGCTTCTGCAAGACTCGATCCTTCCGCTGGAGGGTTCGGAGTATGAACTGTTTCAGTTGTAGCTCCTGTAATTTAGAATAAAATATATATGAGCAGTTAGTAATACGTAAACTTCCAACTATATTTGAAGGTTATATCATCATTAAAACGCATGACGTCATGAAGTTGGAGACTGTACCGCTTATTTATATAATCAAATCAATCATTCATATAAATAATTAAAATGACAAGCAATTAGAAACATCCAAATTGGTATTAAATCACTGTATAACAACCCTAAACTTTCTGCTATCAATCATTTAGTTTAATTCTCATTAAAAAAATTAATCTACATTATACTCTATTCTGTAGTCTTCATCGCAGTTTCATAATAACAGCACCCAAACAAACCATGTGACGATGACTGGCAAGAACATAATCTCATCACACTAAACCTGCATAAATGCTATCAGAATTTGCACTGACTTATTGCATATGCTGCAAGTTGCAAAAAGGTACAAGTTACATCCGATGAACTTTGTCAACAGCTTCCGATCTAATATTGGTAGATTGAACATGTTGTGTAGACAACTCGCTGACAATATTTACTTTAAACAAATCATTTATCAAGAACCAACTCATCGGAATTGTATAACTTCCTACTTTGAAATACAACTAAGTTTACACAAATGTATTTATAAATATCCAAATACTAGGAATATATTGTTTGTATATATTTTTATGTAAATACCTTTGGAAAGTTGAAGTTGTATGAGCATAACGTGATCTCCTAGTCTCATTGTTAGATTTAGGGGAGATTTACCACTTAAAAAGTCACTGACTTGATTTTCATTGAGACCTTCTAGAGCTTCTAATACACTCTGCTCCGGACGTTGCGTCTATAAACGAAAAATAAATTCAAAGAAACAATGGATTAGACCAGGTTACATTTATGTACATTATAGCATTTCCAGTAGTTATAACTCTGATTGAGTAGAACACATGATGTTCGATGTTACATTTTGTTTATACAAATATGCATAATTTCCACGTGTTAACTAACTATCTTTCATATTTATAATTTAGAACAACAAGAAACAAGTAAATGCATTCATTTTAAAAAGTACATTCTCCAAAAAGTTGGTCATTTTGTCCATGAGTAATAACCACATTTATATAATAAGTATTGACATATTCAAGGGAGGCACATTTAAATTAAGAAATCTATGGACATAGAGCAGAGAAAGAGTAGAAGTAGATAGAAAAAATTAGCTAATACATTGACACAAATGCAATTACAATATATGTCAAAATAATAAAAACAGGACTTGTCCGAAACAGCAAACCATCCAGGACGTCATGTTTTGGGGAGAGATCATAAATACTAATTAAAATACCTGATCACTATGACTGGAGAAAGTAAAACGATTTCTAAAGAGACAAATCCGTTGTTTTGGATTTTTTGACAAAAACCCTGAAATGAAGAAAGATACCTACCAGCAACCCCGTTTCCACAGAGGGTACGAGGGAAATTCTGGATCCATCCGCCAAGCCATAATCACACACTTGACCTGTTTGTAGTAATCTAAAGAGGCGGATGAGAGGAGAGGAACACCAAAAAATAAAAAAAAATAAAGGTCAGAAATAAATACAATCATAATAATAATAAAATACAAAATCATAACATTCATATCGTATCAAACTAACAATAAATTACATCAGATAGGCTGAAATATACATAGACCATATATCCGATAAAGACACTTATACATAAATATTCAACCACCATAACAATTAGAATACATTAAGGATCATTAATAAATTCCGAACTGCGAACATAAGTTGGGGACAAATTGGTCATTACACATACATGATTTCATTCTCAACAACAATGAGACAGTGATAACAACAATGAAACAGTATTACAAACAATATTACGAGAAAAATCGAGTAATATACAGAGATAGAGAAAGAGATAGAGAACTGGATAGCACAATTAACATTCGCAGTTCCATTCAATAAAGGACATATAATAAATAGTGATTATAATAATAAATATAGAGAAAGTAGTTTCGAGAATATGCAAAAATATTGGAATGACTCGGCAACTTTATATTAATATGTATATGTTATACATACACGATTCTAATGTGGGATTCAAGACCCAACATTGCATGTTCTGGATTCAACGAGACTAAATTTGCTCTAGTCAAGTTACTATTAGTTGGATATACATGATTCGATATTGAATTTGTTAGATCCATAATGCCAAACTCGGTACTGAACTTGTTTAACTCAATGCTATAGATACCGAATTTGTGAAAAATTCAATAGCAATACTGAATTTGTTAGATCCAGGACTCCTAAGATCGATAATGAGTTTGTTCAATTCAGCACTCGATACTGGGATTATTCAAGATCGATAGCGAATTTGTTAGATTCAGGACCAGGACTCGATACTGGATTTGTTCAATTCAGGAATCCATCTCGATACGTCTATGTTATCAAAGACCGATATTGAATCCGACCGATATCCAACCATGCCCGAAAGGATCTGTTGAACTCAACAAATCGCTCTACTAAATTCATTGGACCCAGATTCAGGATTTTGTTAGATTGGACCCCTACATTGATCGGATACAACAATAAGACACATCCATATAATAATAGGAAGAATATAAAAAATCCTCAAAACAATCGGATCCACCGCATACATAATACATACACCCATATTTAGAATGAGAATGATCACAATATTTCTACATCTATATAAGTATATAGGAAGTACTGAATTTGATAAATGCTCTCCAGAAATACTGTACCTGTCACGATGCAGTAGACATATTTGTTCTTTGGAAACCTTTAATTTTTTAGCAATGGATTTTTTTAGATTATCAATCGACTCATCCTGCTTGACCCGAAAGTCGAAAGTGCCTCCGGTGGTGGGTGCAATTTCTAGACAAATCTCCGCTGGAACACTCGTATGAAGGTGACCAGTCGTGCTCGTCGACGAGGGGTTCTCCATCAAAGCGAATGTCGCGTTTTGTTGGTGGTGGGGTGTAAAAATGTTTCGTATAAAAATAGTACAAATCACTCTTTCCTCTTTCTTCCTGATTTCCGCTTTTTTAAATTTATATTTAAGTATATATATATATCAAGTGTTGGTCGTCGACTGCTAAAAAATGGCGTTTTTAGTATACTTTCATATAAAAGCTTCTAAAGTAAATGTGTAGTGGCTGAGTCCTCTGTAATAATAAGCTTTCTCAATATATATAAAAAGTAAACTATTTTTCGATCAAGATGATCAACCCAGCAACCCAAAAATCCTACTAATTTTTATAATAATAATAAATACATATATAACACGACAACATGGAACGGGGAGAAGCTAAATAATACTTAATATACAATAGTCTGAATATAGTGAACGTATTTTTTAAAAAATATTAAATTATTACAAAACTTTGGTCTAATTTATCCGCTGTGCTTTTTTTTCAATAATATTATTTAACAATAATAACAACAATATTAACAATTGAGTTGGTAAATTATTAAATATATAATTAATTAAATATATCTATACATATAGTCTTATGATTTCTGAGAGGATTGTAGTGTTGTGTGATTTGTAAATAGTTGTGTTAGGATGAGAGAAGCGAATTCTAATAATAACGGAACGGAGTTTTGTATCTGATCTTGTGATTTTGTGTGTGTTTTTCTATTAGATTTGTTGGTATAGTTATTGGTGGCTGGATATTAATTAATTAATATTAAATTTATTATTTGCTTCGTAATGTTGTTAGTGTGAAATTGTTCTTCTTTTTCTAAATAAACTCAGTCACCAACAACACAAAACAACTTATTTAAACACACACGACTGCTCGTCGACTCCTCTCAGCTCTCTTCAACTAAAAGCTATGATGATGATGATGAGGATGATGAGTGTTCCTTTCCTTCGGAACGAGCACATAAAGTTTTTCAGTCTAATATAGAATGGGGTTACACTGCCGTTATATGTGTAAGAGACCAAACCAAACGAAATGTTGAATTGTTGTGTGTGCTTCGTTCGTGTGCTCTGCACTTCGCTTCATACGTTTCATCGTCTATCTCAAAAGTCTCTCTCAAAATGCATTGCATATCGCGGCTCTCCACTCTGCTCGTCTCATCGTCAAATAAAATAAAATCCTTTTTCTACATTCTTTTTCTCCCCTTTTGCATGTCCTCCGGTGTGCAATGTGGCCACTAACATTGCAGATGGCTCCACAACACTTCCATCCGAGTCTTTGCCTGAGGTTGTGAATATTCTGTAATGCTGTTTTATGTTCATCCACACATGTAAATATGCACTTACTTAGTTTAGTTAGTTTAGTTTAGTTACTTACAATTAGATTAGACTTAGTTTAGTTAGTTAAATATTTTAGTTTGTGTGCAATGAAACTACAAACTACATACAAACGTTACTATTTTTATTCTATTATTTATAGTATTTTTACGTTTTTGAAGTACTTATTATTAGGGTAAAAGTATTTTAGTACTTGAAGTAACTTGTACTTGGTATTTTTTAATTCCGTTCCTCCCACATTATTATTCTAATGCTGAGAGCTAAGCTAGTAAGTATAAGTTCCTCCCACATATGAAAGTGTATATGAACTCTTTTTACTGGTGTTATTAGGTTTTGCTTCTGGTTTTAAATACTTACAGTTTTATGCTTTCAGGGCATTAGGTGGATTTAAATGGAAGTATAAGGGTTTCTTTAGTAGTTTTAGAGGTTTATATGGGAGTATGTAGAGGTTTATATGGAAGTGCAGATGGTTATATTAGAAGTATATAGTGTAGAGGTTCGTAAAAGAAGTATAGAGGTTTATAGAAGTATGGACATGGAGGTTCATATAGAAGTATGAAGGTTCATATATAGAAGTAGAAGTATGAAGGTTCATATATAGAAGTATGAAGGTTCATATAGAAGTATGGATGTTCATATAGAAGTATGATGATTTATATAGAACTATGAAGGTTCCTATAGAAGTATGAAGTATGGAGTTTTATATATAGAAGTTCTTATACAAGTATTACAGGCTTGTAAAGAAGTATAGAGGTTTGTATATATAAGTAAAGAGGTTTGTAAAGACGTATAGTGGTTTAATGTATACTTATAGAAGTATAGGGGTTTACTTTATTAGAAATGTAGAGATTTATACAGATTTAGAAGTATACAGGTTTAATTTAAATAGGATTACCTACATAGGTTTTCGCAGTTCGCAGAAATGCATGCAAAGGTTGAAGTATAATAATAATTCTTATGGGTTTGAATAGGAGTATACGTACAATATAGGTTTCTTGGGGTAACCTCAGAAGTATCTATTTATATATAGGTATATCAGGTTTTCTGGAGTAGAGAAATATGTGTTTCTTGGAATATTTGGGTTTACTGAAGTATGTATAAGTGTATATGTTTCCAATATGTGGGTTTACTGGGATATGGAGGTAATATACGTTTCCTGGAATATCTGGGTTTACTGGTGTTTAGAAGTATATATATACTTACATAGGTTTACTGGAAACTGGAAGAGATACATCAAAGTAAGGATGCTGGTTTAAATGTCAATGTGTTGGTTGAAAATGTTGAAATTATGAAGTAACAGACATATCTAAGTGTAGATATATGTATAGTAGATTTACTGGGGTTAATGGAAGTATGCTGGTTTAAATTAAAGTATAAATATAGATTTAGTGGAGTTAATAATGGAAGTATGTTGGTTGAAATGGAAGTATTTATTTGTGTTTAATGGTGGTATGCTGGCTCACATCAATGTATAGTTATATAGATATAAATACACATAGGTAGGTATGTCGGTTTAAAATAGAGGTATATTGTTTTATTACAGATACATAGTTATGTGGTTTTAACTTTACGAGGAGTACTTATATGAGAATATGCATGTAAGCGTAAAAAGTATATTTGCAAAAAAGGTATGAATGTACATACTTTTAATAAAATAGAAGTTGTATTTTTTCTGTGAATAATTAACTTTGCTTAATTGTTGCTGAGTAGTAAAAAGAAAATTAAGTACATTTAATGGCCTGGAACTCTTTAAACTTGAGGAGCTCTCGGGTCGATTCAAAAGTCAAGTCTGAATACTGAGTTTATGTAGGTATGTTGAAAGTAATTATGTTTTCTTATTTCCTATTTTCGCGTTCAAGAAAAATCCTATAGGACAATGTAATTCTGAAAAATTTATACCGAGTATTCCTTACTGGAATATTTTTTTAGATTTCTTTTGCACTTGTCGTGTACATACTTGCATTTCATTTATTCGTTCTTGTCTTATGCAACAACGTTACCAAATTTATTGGACGCAAATGATGGAACGGTCTTTTAGCAACGCTTGAGTGGAAAGCGTCAACTTGTTTTTTGCACTGTTTTTTTTATTGAAATCGTTAGAGTGTGGTTTGCAGTATTTTTTTAAAGAAACTTTTGGGTTTTGCAGTTACATAGTTGCATAATTTTTTCATTAAAAGCGGCAATTTGCGCTTAGGTTTTGCAATAGGTTTTTGTTAGAAAGCGTCAATATATGTTTTTGCAGTTGTTAAAAACGTTTTATTTTATCCACATTTACGTTGAAAGCTTCAACCTAGGTTTTGAAACGCGTTTGTTATTAAAATCGACTGTTTTTGCATCGTTGATAGTAAAAGAGTTAACTTTTTTTGGAATATTTCCTGCCTAAATCATTAGAGAGTAATTGGATTGTTTTTAATAAATTTCATTTTTTATTTGGATACTTTTGTCTTTTAGCCAAATTGTCAATGCGAAAATTATTTTTATGTAAGTACATTAGTAGAATAGTTTTCAATACCAAATTAATGGAACATAATAATATTCTTTTACCAATAATGTCGCCTCAACCTCAACACAAGAGTATATTTTTGCTACAGTCAAGAGTTTGCAGGATCTATACGCTACGTATACAATGTTAATTGATGTTGTAAAATAATTTATATCTCTCTTTTTGGAGCTTAACAGAAACCAAGTCCGTAACCTGCTTAGTATAACTTAATACTCTTAGTAATGAAGCGGCATTAACCAAAACATCCCGAGAATTCGTAATTTTAGCAATGCAATAATTTCCCAGCTTTTTCACATTTTTAAATCCATTTCTTATTCATGGTCAAGTGAAACCTATGCATGTACGTAATCCTTACATTTTATTCACGTGTAAGTATACACACTCCTTCAGATAATTGTCCTCATGTCTCATGCGATACATGACGGTTGTTATTACAATTAGAATAGTTGTTACAATTTTGTACGCAGCAAAGGTCTATGTATTAGTACACAAAAATTGTATGTACTAATAAACTACCAAGTGTATAAAAAGGACAAATACAGATAATGTTGTTTACTGTTGCTTGTTTGTATGAGCATGTGTTTGTGTAGGATTCATTTTTACCAACTTTCAACTGCACTGCTGCTGTTGTGTTCACAAGGCAGGCGATAACATAGTAAGAATGTTATATAATAATATAAATTAGTGTATAGAGGAATGTTCAAGAGCATAATAATAAGTATGTTGAGATGGGAAGCGTCAGCGTGAGAAAAGTAAAGTTACATTATAAAGTACTAAAAGAAAATGCACGAGAGAATTTGGGTTAGTGGAGATGCTAAAAAGAAGCAGTTAATCAAAGTCTGACTGGTTCTGCAGTGCAGGTTATGTAGCCAAGAATAACGAGATGAAGATGGAGATGACCAGTAGATTGTGTTGTTTTTGGGGTAAACCACCAGAAAGGAAAAGATCAAAGTTGTGTAAATCAAATGCTCAGACCTTTGTTGATGTATCATTTTCATCCGCGTGCACACTTCATGTATGTATAAGTATATTTCTACTGTTATACCTATACTTTTGCATATAGGCGTACTTACTGTTACACACTTTGCTTGTGAGACAGCTAACCTGGCAACGATATACAGATTATACTGCTCTAACGCATGTACAGTAATATAGTTACTATTTATTTATAGTAACAGCTATAGTTAATGCATAACTGTGGTTACGGAATCTTGAAAACTTGTATCATTTTTTGATAACAATAGATAATAATAATTCGTGCATGGAATGTAGATACGATTTTGGATACTAAGTGCTAAACTTGTATACTTACATTAAAACTGACTACGACTACAACACAAGAATGTACAACAACGGTATGGTTTTTATGTACAATGGATAGGTGTCCACAACTTTTTACACCTGTTGTGTTTACATGTTGGTTGCATATGTATATACATATGTCTACAAGCTTGTATGAGTATTTGTGGTTGTGTGCGCTACACCACTTTAACTGTTACGAAGTGACGATGATGACATTCAAGATCGGCTAAAAGTATACAATCCACAGGTCCAGCATGTAATATCCGATTTATTATTTCTCCATTAATTTAACACTTCAAATGCACCGTAGAAGTAGATTATACATGTGCTGTGCTATCATATATCATATGCACTATGCTTAGTAAATGATGGATGTAAATGCGCACATTAAGTTTGCTAATATTATCTGCAAGTGGCTGTGAAAGGATGGAAATTGCAAAAAACACAGTTGAAAATAATAGCATTTTAGAGACTGCCTCTTGTTCTCGTCTGTAAAAGTGTGCATATGTGAAAGCATGGAACAGACAAGGAGCCGAGTGCATATACCAAGCAAAAAGAATTTGCAAAAACTTTCCGATCGTGAGTAATGCACTGCCCTATGCATTTCCGAGTGCCCATACAGATTTTGGGGAAGTAACAGAAGTGGCAGTTTCCTATACTTTTGTGTGTAACTACGGGGAAGCCGGGAGAGAAACCCGATTTAAAACACCTGGTTGCGGGAAAAGTAAAACGGCACATACAGTGATCAATCTTATTCTAACCCTTAGTACCCAAACTCTCTTTGATCATGGAAAGCCGACAGAAGACAAGCTTGTAATGCTTGCAAGATTGAGTATTTTCTTTTCGAAAAAAGGGATTGACTACTTAGGGAAAACAGCTAGGTCTGCAAAGAGAATTTCAAGAAAAGTTTCTCCCCCGTAAACAATTTACATTTCTGATCTGATCCCATCCAACCAAGATAAACATGTCTGGGTAAATTGAATCGTCTTTCCTGTATGGGTGATAGGACAAGAAGAATAATAGATACATAATACAATTTGAGCTAAAAGTCCACATAGTATATAGGTATCAGGCTTTTTACCTTATGATCGCTCTTTTGAACCAACAAAAATTATTGTATCTGTAGTTTCCATTCTCAGGGATACACTTGCAATACATCAATTCCTTTACTGTGGGATACACGTCGTCTTTCAATTTTAAACTCTTTTTTCAAATTTGTCTTTTCTATAAAGAAATCTACACAAATCAAATATACATAATATGTATATAGCTATATAGCATGCAAGTCCAATTTATAAAGCTAGAATCTACATAACACCGAGTTAGGTAATCCATACATTTCAAGCGGTTGATTATAGAAAGTGTTTCTTTCCGTCATGTTGAAGCCATTGCAGTAGCAGAACTACAATAAAAGAAACGAATTTAAGCAAAACTGACTCCTTCTCCTCCAGCATTCATTCATTTTGTGCGACGCTCTTATTAAAAGAAATCTTACGTGCATTCAATTTCAATTATTGCAGACCTATTAGTCAATTGTACATATGCATATAAATACATAATGACATATAAAGTTTCAATTTAAGATATATTGGTCGAAACTATAGCCACTTTCTGTTAGTAGATCTTACGAGGAGTGACGTAAACGTCGGGCATTCTCAGGCCTATCTCGCTATAATTAAGAGCATCCTCAATGATTCCGTTGTTTCCAGTTCCAGATTCCGCAGCAAGCCTGAAGTGAATCGTATATGTATGCAGACTAAGATAGTAAGTTAGTAAGTACTTCTTTCCTAGTTCCAGTTCTTCAGTTGTATCTCTATACCTTTCACATTCATAGCAATAATTACTTCCATTCGTTTTCTTCAAGCCTCCTGTGATAGGAAGAGAGTGGTAGAGTAATTTTGTTTCTTCTGGATACATTGCTCTACAATACGAGATTAGCCCTACTCTTCTGTGCCTGAGCCGCGTGATAAGTTTCCGGCTGTACAAGCCTAATAATCATCTCCAGCAAGTAAGTTGTCTCTACATGGCTTCAATATAAATTCTTTCAAGGCATAAAAACTGCTGCAGGCTCGGAACTAATTTTGGTAAAAATCCAGTTCCTTCCGTTAGGACTGCAAATACTGTATATTTACACATACCTTTATGTGTAGATTGTATCTATGTGTATCTGTAACAGTATTTAGTACTATACATGTACAAAGAATGTAATATGCATATGTAGTTCCAAAGGGCCACGTAGGGTTTCAAAATAAAATGCTATTTTATTTTGTTTTATACTGTTGTTAGCTCTCCTTATGACATTCTATGCATGTCGAACTTTATATTAGCTGCAACAGTGCTCAGAATTTCATATGTCGGATGCTCCAACAGTAGTAAATCTTCCACCGTAAAAATACTTATGGGCACGGGAGAGCACGTTAAGCATAGAAGACTAAAGAATTATGTATATTATTCTCCTTCTCCTTTTACAATCAACATCTCTTTGATATTTGCATGCGAGGATGAATTTCTAACGTACTTACTTCATTTCTTTCGCAAAGTTCTTCCATGTGGTATACATTATTAATATAGTGGATTAAACTGGGCTTCGAAATGTATGAAATTCTTATCCAGGCTTTTTGAACATATGAAATTCATGGCTATGTTGTAGTAGTTATGAAAATATTAAATTCATTTCTTAACAGTATGAACATACTAAATATCCATGATGTACTCAAGATTACGAAGTTCATATTCAAGCTGGATACATATATGAAATTCTTTATGCAAGTATCTACCTATAGTCTTATAAACTGTATGACATGTGATGTGATAGAAGTTTATGAA
The DNA here is from genome assembly GCA_034696945.1 of Lipothrix lubbocki. Lineage (NCBI taxonomy): Eukaryota > Metazoa > Arthropoda > Collembola > Symphypleona > Sminthuridae > Lipothrix > Lipothrix lubbocki. The sequence continues at coordinate 19,953 of JAQGAK010000968.1, forward strand.
GTACGAGATGCAAGTCATATACGAAATATAAATGACAGGTTGTATGGATGCAGATGATATGCACTATATAGCATGACAGGCTGGGTAAAAATGAGACGCGTGCGAAGCTTTATAATATGTAGATTGAAGATTAGCAACTCACAAGAATCAGATATGATTTTATAATACAATGTATACCATCGTTTCTATTTCATCGTCTTTTATACCGCAAAGCAGTATTATCTATGCTTGCTGGAAGTTGAGATGCTTTTGAACTTTGAGCCACAGGGGCCACTATCAAATTTCTTTTGTTACGAGGTGCCTTCTTTTACGTAGTCCTTTCTTATAATAACTATCGTTCTTATACATGGATATTTTTGAAACATATTATGCTTTGGGATGATAAGAGGGATGAAGCCGTAGTAAAAAATGTGTCCTCAAGGAAGAATACTGTATGAATAGCCATTATGATTTTGTTCGACGTCCCCTGACTTCCCCCCGTCTGTCCGTACAGTATGCTGCTTGGCATACATAGGTACAAAAATTCAACCTATTGATTTTCTTGATTGAATTCCCTGCAATCTTAAGCATCTTAACTTGTGACAAAAATGTAACCAAATTGAGTTATCTACACACGCTAGGGGAGAAGCCTTGAATGTCATGGAGTCATTTTTTTCTGTCTCCCTGTTTTCATTTTCTATTATTCTTCTCTTCAACTTCAACTATGTCTGCTGTCTCGAAGATTAACAAAAAGAGGAGCTCCTCTCCGGTATACTGATATAACTAAGTTGGGTACTCCGGCTTATCGTCTCTTTTTGACTTTTCGATATGTACTTTTATTTAAAGGCGGCTGTATACATTCGTGTATAGTTGCTGTAAAGTTGAATTATTGAAGGAAATTCGATTTTCCGTATGTGTGAGTGTGTGCTGAGAATTTGTAGAAAACAGCATAAGAAAACAAATGAGGATACCGTTGTATAGGATAACTAAATAAATACATGTTTTCCACGAGTTCCTAACTTGCCGACCTTAAATGCATGCCATTAACCCAAACTTTTAGGGGATTTGAGATAGAGCGGAAGAAATCTCCAGAGGGTAATACTCATATGTATGTATACGACAGGATGGCATATATAACATTGGGATGGTTCTAATATACTTTGGCTTTGTTTGTATCTTGTTATGAATGCTCTAGAAATAATTCATGAGTCAATAAAAAGGTCGAATAGTTGTTGTTGTTCTACCACATAGTAGAAGAAGGAAGATCCGCAAAGAGGATCGAGTGTGTTTACAAAAAATAATTTATTCAATAATTTATTAATAGTTTTGCTACTCCTTCCTGTCTTTCCTCATCCTTCTTTTCCTTTTTGTTCAACTCTCTCTCTCTCTTTCTGTCTCTCTCTCTCCAATCCCATGTAATCACATATTTAAACATGTACTTGTGGAAACTGGAGTATCCCTGGGACGAATGTGTGCGAGTGTGGTTGGCGCAAGGGATAATCCAGATGACTACGTTAATTTGAATGGAACTACCTTCTTCTTGTGGTCGGGCTGCCGATTCCACCACGGGCTGTCTACGTGAACGCCGAGCCTTGCCAAGAAATCTACCAAACTCTCCCCCTGGAACTCATCCCCAAGGTCGTCCAAGTCCCTTCGGCGTCTTCTACCCGTAGCATTCATCATAACCATGGTGTTGGTGTTACGGCGGGAGAGATACACTAGTGTGGCACCCAGTAGAGATGCAAATGAAAGGCCTCCGAGCAGGCTGTACAAGTCCAAGTTGGAGTCATGACCCCAACCCCAGCCCCAACCACCACCACCTCGTGCGACCACTTCGTGCGTCTCCAACTGCGGTTCTTGGGATGATGAGCTACATTTTCCAGCCAGTAATTCATTAACTTCATTGTGAACCAAGTCTTATATTTATATTCTCATTTTGCTATTTTATACAAGTTTTGTGCAATAGAATCAGGTAATTTAGTAATAATGTAAGTACATATATTTAAGTAGTTATGTTATTTAGGTTATCCTGAAGTGTAGGTTGTGAAAGAAAGCAGTTAATAAGCATATTACTATAAATTTGCATATAAAAGTTATATAAAATATATTTAATATAATTACAGTAATTTTACTGAAGAAATACATATGTATATTTGAGAGTGACATGAAAATTAAAGTCTGCATTTGAAAGTTACGTTGATATGTTAAAAGTTTAGTATTACGTGAACTCGAGATATTCATCCTCTGGCCCGACGGTGTAGTCCCTGTGATGAGAATGTTCATTGCTCCGAACACTGGTGGGTTCTGTGGTAGTGTGTGAGGTAGATGATGAACTACCAACTCGTTTCAAAAAATCGAATATACTGGAAGTCTCACAGAGTACTGCGGAACAAATGACCAAGATGACACATATAGCCTTACGTCTTGACATGTTGATCTATATAAGTATATCTACTAAATATGTAATAATGTGAACATATTCCTCTTTATCCCTATGTATTATAATAGTGTATATTAGCACACACCACCTCTCCTGCGAGGAGACTTGATGTCGCGGGAGATGAGGAAACTGACATGGTCGGTTGAAATTCACCGTCCTTTTATAGTTTTAATCTCGATGATAGAAGGCTAATTTTACATTCAAGATCCCAGACGTAAGATCCAGAAAGTAAGGAAGAAGTTTTGCAGGAGCGCAAATGCATGAGGTGTGATTTTAAAGCGAATCCGTCTGCATCTTTTTACCTCTTCTGTTGTTTGCATTTTTACCTAATGACCTGAAAACGTCGATAGCGTCACTTCTACTTGGATTCGATATGCTGATATTCCGTATTTGAATAGTGTCATCATTGTCATCCGTCATCCATGTTTAAATACATAACTATAGACGCTGTGTGAACTTCACAGAGCTATGACCAAGTTTGCTTTTGTTCGTTTCACAAGGAAATCTAGACAAATCTATAAGCATGAAGATATGCATGATATAACACACTTATGTATGTATGATCAGCTTTGCGGGAAAGCTGTAAATATGTATGCAACGTATCGGTGCATTCACATATGAAAATCTTTTATGTATAATTATATGTGCTATCTATTTTAGTGACATAGTGATCCTATTATGATCCTTTGTGTAAAGTACCTTTTAGCATAATAATGGATTGTAGACAAGTCGATCATCGGTAGTCGCCACCGATTTGTTGTTGGTGCATAAAATTTCGTAATGGTCTGATTACTTGCCGGTATGCTTCATTTCCTTCCCAACTCCATACAGTCAATATTGAGATTTGCTGCTCTCGCAAGCGTTTGACGTTTCAACAACTTACTCTTTTTTCCTCTTCAATTAGCTCGTGTTTAGCTTCTCATTCGTCGGTATTCTACGTGCAAGTACCGTATAGAGTTAATTGCCTGGAGCGTCAGAGGATTTACGTGATTCCCGAAAACTCATGATCAAGGCTTCTGCTAGTTGCAAAGCATTCTTCCGGTTGTGCTTCACCTACTAACGACGAGATGTACGAGCAATCAGGCTTGCTCTTTTTCTCCGCATATGCGTAACAGAATTTGTTTTTATCTTCATCAAGGCTTTCCTTTTTTACCTCAAAATAATCTCCCTCAGAGAAGCCACAAACGATGAGTGCTAGGATATAATATTTGTACATGTAAAATATGCACTAGCAATTAATTACATGCCCAACACTTCGAAGAGGCTATTATAAAGCCGCACACACGTATACAAATAGATACATTTACCCATGGAATACTAATAGTAGTACAAATTATGTTCTATATTATTTAGTTGTTTACTCCGAATGAGGAAGATCAAAGGCTTGAGTAACCTATTACAGTCAGTGTAATACAGCGTAAAGGGAAATGTCGGCGGCGTGCTGACAATAAAAGCCGCCGAGTTGGGATACATGCAGTAAAAACTAACTGCATTGATACACACAAGTTGCATGGGAAAATATGAACATATTATAAATAAATAAAAACCATTTCCAGTCATATTCCTAGTCATAACCTAGATTCTGGTCGGAAACTTTTATAACAACCACATAGTAAGCATTCATAATAGAGAATTGCACCAAGCACTTTTCATGTATACATTTTTCAATTCCATTCAATTCGTTCTATCAACGCATACATTAAATAAGCCTTGAATCAACCTAGATATTTCCCTCTAGTTCAGGGATTAAGATAAAACTTGAAAAAAAAACCGGAGATTCTATATACCTAATAAAAAAAACTATAAGTATGTAATAATAAATTACTACAGGATGGACTACATCTAATCGATAGAATCGCATCAAAACACATTGAGCTGCAGTGGGTCTAGCCCATGTTAAAATGAATGAAGGGGCTTAGTTCTAAAAAGCGCAAAAGTCCTCTTTAAGTTTAGTAATGGACGGATCCGGATTATATTATTTCCCCCGCGCGCACACTTATTATTGATGTATTTATCATGTACCTTTCCATCTCCCGAACTTTATAATCCCGTATTTTGAAATTAACTATATGTAATCCCATATAGCTGGGTTTAGCTATGTTGTATTGTGGTTACGATGACAACACGCTCGTCAGTACTTCCAGGGTTTGAAATTAGCTGTCGGTTTGACCGCCCATGCCTGCCATATATTGGCGAAGAGTTATCATTTGTCATGGCCCGGCGTATATTCCCGTCATCGTCAAATCCTCGTACGACATACAAGAGTAAATACATGAAGTGCAGAACATTTTGGTGGTGGCAAGCCCCATTAATGTGTGTACCATACTGTTTTGTGGGCATACATTTTAATTTTATCATGGCTTTCCTTTTATACCAAAAACTAGCAGAAACCACAAAAAAGTAAACTTTGGAGTTCCAAAAGAGTGTAACCTTTGTCTGGCTTCTGCCTTAAGTATAACATTCTTGTGTATGTTTTACATTGCAACTATAAATGTGCTAAATAATAAATGTGTTACATTACAGAAAACTAAATGTCGACATATGATTGCAGGTATGCTTTTTAACTAAATTGAGCTCGTGTATGGAAAGTTCCATATTTACAGAGAAATATTAATTAAAAGACAAATTCGCCTTCGGTATGTTCCATCCCTGCTAAAAATTATTACATTAGAGGGCCTAAGAAAAAGTAATAAACTTTGAGTTTGTGAATATGCCTTGAATTATCTAAAGTTTTCCGAAAGAATAAAAACAAATAGTATCTTTTTGCAAAGTAAGTCGATACCTTGAGCGTTTCATTGTAACAGGATAATAATTTCAAATTAAATTGTGTATGGAAACAGAGTAGTTACAGAATGAAACTCCCTGGGAGAAGTGCCGCATATATTATACCGAAAGGAGCTGTAAAGCATAAAAGTTGCTATGGGGATGTTGTTGTTAACGATAACGAACAAGAAAGTTCTAACGGACCTGAATTTACCGGAAACTCTTCATTTCCCGCTCAGTATACCACTTAGCGTTATACTTACAATATGATATTCGACTGGGTATGAATACACATAGAACTAACGAGAAATTAGTATGAAAGTTGCAGGAAAAAGTAAATACAGTTCTCCAGATCGAAAGCACCTTATAAAACCATCAGAGGAACACACGGGAGTCATTATTTGGCAGTAAAATGGAGAAAAATATAAAAAAGTTATAATGTATTATGTGCTGCTTATGTATATAAGGATACTCCGGGAACCGGCACAGGTGTTCTCGTGATAAAAATCCTAAAAATTTCCTTTACAGTCTCCGCCATATCGTGACCCCCACGTTGACAGCAACGTGCGAATTGGAATCTGAGAGATGAGTTTAACCAACCGTTCTGCAGAGTGTGCTTCATCCAGTATACCTGTTACCTTTACCATACATACATACAAACCTTATACAATTAGGGAAGTGTATTTTTAGCATGAATGAATATGCAAGCTTGAGCAAACTGCAATAGTACAATAAACTCCATACGCACACGCTTCCCCGCACTTCGTACACTAACTCATTTGAAGTTGAAATGAAAATCCACTGTGAAAGTAACTAATATGACATTCTACAAGATGAGGAATGTTGCCGACCAAACAAAACCCCCTGAACAATTCCGAACTCCCTTTGTTGTAAATATACACGGCCGGAAAAGCAAAAATTCTCTAGCACACTATTCAACTCTCTCATAATACGTGAATAATACTAATGTGTACACACAGACACTGACTTATTTCATCATATATTTGCTCGTGCTCTCATCTTTCAACATAGAAACCGCTGGCCGAGGTACATAAGTAAACATTCGCAACCAGATTTCCTCGGGATGACATCTGATGCATGCTATTTACTAGGTGAAGTACCTAAGTGAGCTTCCTGTATAAGCCGAGTGTGCTTTCAATATCAACTAGGTTTTTCTTCTATATAAACTGGCTATACTTCTTATATAAACTGGCTATACATACTTCTTATATAAACTGGCTATACTTTCTGTGTAAACTGAATATATTGTCAATATAAACTGCGCGTATACACACAGCGTAGTTCCTATGCAAACTCATTACACTTTCGGATTCAGTCCCTTGGAAGATAATAAACTTGACATTATGTTCAAAAGTATTGGCTCACTCATTCGCAGTTCGATATCCTAGGCGGCACATAAATTAATTAAAGCTAATTAACCTGTGGCACGTGACTGGGATGACATTATCAATTCAAAAGGTGCATTATCCTTCCTTCTAATCAACGGATATGCTTTATCCAGAGTACACCAGATCTTCACTTTGGTTTCCGATTCCCCCGAAAATGAATTACTACCCACACGCATAAGTATTCCGGCACTTCTGATGAAACATTGAAGAGTGCACGCGTTATGCTGGCAATGGGCGCAGGTTTGTTTGCTTACCTGGAATTTGTTTGCGCAAAAATACTGCTATTCATCCCTTGAAAAGTAATTCGACGTTTGCAGAACCACTTTAAAGCATCTGTAAATTATACGTCGATGTAAAATGCATTACACGTACATACACTTATACAGTGCTAACAAATCTAACATGTAATCACACATGCAAGGATACAACCACAGACATATTTAAAATTTAAATTCTACATCCAGTCCCAAACAGTACCACAACATAACCATCCTAATCTGCATAATACATCAGTAATAGCGATTTAAAACATTTAGCACCATACATTAGAAGATACCTTATAATGTCTAATCTTCCCAAAGATACATATAATAGATTTTTTTCACACATCCGATAGGTTATCTTCCACAGGAAAAAGGTACACTAAAAGTACAAAGGGAAACTCGGTACACATTGAGTCACGGAATTGGGACAAAAAACAAGTCTCCCATGACAAGCTGGACTTGACTACCTACACTAGAATGACTATAGAATGTCGCATAAAGTACAAAAGAGTACTGTAGGATAGAGAGGAAAAAGTCAATAGTAATTTAACAGCCTAATTAGAAGCAAGGACAAATCTGCAACTTGATCAGCTCAAACGGCGTCGCTTTGAATGTAACCATATGACAAAGGAAGATGCAAGTTTTGTTGAGATTCAAGTTTTGAGATGAGAGAGACATAAAGAGCATCAGCCGTGTAGTATAACCGAAAGCTAAGTTGTGATATTTTGCTCCATCCTGGAACATGCAAACTTTGTGGGTTGGTTGATTTTGTCAAAGTAAAGCTCACTGGATTTGAGTCTCGGTCTCTTTCACACACAGAGCTACGTACACAGACACACACTCATATATACACATTACATAGACACTTACAGGAAATCGGGTAACATTTTCAGAGCGACGGAGGAAGTAAGTGAGAGAGAGAGAGAGAATAGAGAGCGAAAGAGAGAATAGCGAACGAGAGAGAGAGAGAGAGAAAGGGAGAGAAAGCGAAAGAAAAACGGTTGGATTTACGGAAGGAGCGACCAGAAGCAGAAGAGACGGAGAGGAGACAACAAGAGCGGATCTACTTTTCCAAAGCTAAGACCAAGGCTTCGGCCAACAACACTTTCGGAGACACACAGGTGAACGAGCTATACTGTACCCGGGATTGGCGCAAGTCCAAAATGGTGAACAACCGAAAAGTTTTTTAACAAAAATAATAATTCCAAAGACATGAGTGAACTTCAAGCGACCCTTGAACTCTGTGTGGAATTACATAAATTCTACAATGTTGACCTTTTCCTTAGAGGGTAAGTGTGTTGATGCTTTCCATTAAATTAATATTTAACTTTATTTATTTATTCTACTTGACGTCGTTGGAAGTGGGCCAACTTGTTTTATTTAGAAATTTTGAACTTTAAACATACATGCATGTATAATAAAAATACGTTATAAAAATAGTAGAAATACATAATAAGATAGTTAAAATGCGTAATAAAAATAGTTAAAATGTGTAATAAAAATGCGCAATAAAGTTTTTAAAATCTTTATTTCTGTTTATTAGACTCTTAGTTTTAAGGTCTTTACTTCCCTAATGGTTTAATCCCTAATGTGTCTTGTTGTTTGTTTATTTATGTGGTGCAAAAATTATTTATTGTTTATTGATTTTTTTGGCATTTAATAAAATACTAACATTTTTCAATTTTATTGCAGGTTCTACCAAATTCAAATGGCACTGCGGGTCGTGACCAAAATACCGTTTAAGATCGAAATTAATGCCAAGAAGTCAACTAGTGAGTGCTAATATGAAATATAAATTCCAATTATTAAATTTGGAATATCAATATATTTATTTATGTATACTTTATGTATTTATAAGGTCTGAGATTTTTATTTATTATGTCTGAGATTTTTATGACAATTTATATTCTCGAAATATTTGCATGATCATAAAGTGATTTTTTGTTTTGGATATTCCTTACTTCTGTGAGATGTTTATAAGGTCTGTATTTATATGTGATTGATATCGGTGATCCACTAGACCAAAAGAAATCATGTGTGACGAGTGTAGTCTGCAAATCTTTTAGTATAATAAAGAATAGTTATGACACATGCAATGATGTCCCACAGCGTTCTGGTGATGATCAGATGTTTATTTTGAAATCCGTTTTGTTATTAAGTTTGTTTACAACTCTGACGAATATAGTGATTGAGTCGTCGTCGTCAGTTGAGGAATATAAAAGAGTGTCGGGAATATTATGAAAGTGTATATGAGGAACATTATAAAAGAGTATGAGGAGTATTAAGAAATAGTATGAGGAATATATAAAACAGTGTATAAACCACCATTGATATTTTAGGTGTTGTATCGGTAGTTCTTTTTTTGGCAACCTCTTGGGACTGGTGTCATGCATAGGCGGCTGTATTTATTTTTCCTCCTCGATTGCCGGAGCTTGTTGATGATCATGACGATGATGATGATGTTGATAGAGTGTTACAAATAAGTTTTGTTGCAAGTTAAATCCGGCTTGGGAGCTGGGTCCATTTGGATGTCAATAGTTATAATGGTGTAATAAATTTGAATAATGCGATTGATACTGAAAAAGTTAGGTTCGAAGACTATATAGACGAAGAATGAAAAAATAAGGATCGAGAAATATGGAATTTTAAAGGTTATAGAGATATGGATCATTTGCACACCTTGTTGTCGGCTATATACAGCTCGGTTGGAAACAATATGGTTATGACATTGACGGTGATATGACAAATATATTGAGATTAATACTGAATTCCCAGGGGAGAGTGCAGGAAGGGGAAATGAACAGAGGAAATGGAGTTTTCGATATAGGGTTTGAAAGCAACACTCCATTATGAGCCTGAAGAACGTCTATTGATTTTGTACTAAAATGTCAACTGGTCGTGGATTGTGCTGATTCTGGACTCCCGGGTTTCTTGATGTGTAAAGAGATCAGGGTATTTTCTTAGAGTCGTGCCAGCCTTTTAATGCTCCTCGATATATCATTAAAAACTTTTCTACTTTGATGGTATTAATAGGGAATATATAGTTTAATGTTTATGAATATTGCTTTATGAGAATATATAATATTGCTATATTAGCTCTATACTTGAGATGTATAGTATATGGATACTAAAAACAATAATTATGTCCTAGACACTTTTATTATGTGATTATGCCAGTTGCGATGAAAGTTCGTAAATTTTAATCCTAATCGTATCTACAATTTTCTTGTGATTTCAGAAACTCTGCCAAATGCTCCAGTGAAAACAAAATCATTCCGAATTTTATTTAGAAACGAAGAAATTGACTTAAGTGATATCGTACTGTTTCGAATTCATCTACAAGTAGACTCTAATAAATTGGATGAACTTCAGAGGGTGGAATTTAATTTGGATTTAAAATTATGCTTTAATGACGGCGTCGTCAGTGCTAGGAACTTGATTTTGAATGTCTTTCCCAATGGCATTCATTACTACAGGCCTATCTTCTTCGACTATTTTCATTTATGCGCCGTCAGTCTGAGTGTTCACGGAGGGTTAATTGCAGTTCAGATGTGAGTAATCCAAATATCTTTATGTAATGTTACTTCTTTGTATATGTTAATGTTTTCCACAGTTTGATACACTGTGTCTGGTATGTTAAATAACTAAATGCGTCCTAAAAATACATTTCCTTTACTCTTTTATGCACAGAACTCGTGGAACGACTAGCAAATCGTCACAAGAAATTAATTTGGTAAGCTATTGTTCCCTATCCTTTTTACACTTGATGATTCTGATGATGTTTCCTTGATCACATTTGCACATGATGTAACATTTTGATAGTGCGGTTTAGCATTATCAAGTATAGAAACTCGTGAATTTCAATGTTTTACATCTGTGTGTATTATGTATTCTTTAAACTCTTGGCTACGAGTCAATCCACGTTGCTCCTTGATGATGATGTTGGTGCAATTTGAAGAATTTATCTTTTTTTGTTTTGTTTTTATTTCGGGTGGATAATAGCCGCCTCAAGGATGTGTAGGAAATACAACCAAACTATCCCAATTAAAGTCAACCCACGAAGCAATCATGAACTTGCTCATGGAATCCAACGTAAATTTAAGAGAAAGACTATTCGAATTTTTACAACTTCTTAACAAGCTAGATGTGATTGAAAGTGTTAAAAAGTCAAGAAACTTTGAAGATTTACGCAATAAGGTGGGTCCTTAAATTTAGCAGCGTGTGTATTTTATGTTGTAATTTAGCATGTTATAGTTTATAATAGTTCTATGCTATAGTAGGATTTAATGATATGCTTGTAATCAATCTCAAGTTTCATGCTCACACCAAATTGATCAGATGTTGATGGAAGTTGTGTAACTTGATAAACTATATTAGCATTTAATAATGTATAAATTTGTGACTTTGTTTTCCTTGGCAGAAATGGGAGGAGGAGGAGGACTACTTGATCCATGCTCATAAAGATATTTCACAGTTATGTGCCGAGAACATTTTGTTATGGCATCGGTTCCTAGATTTAATCATCGGCAAGGAACCCATCCGAGTTTATTTAAGTAACCAACACCATACCCTGAGAACCAAGCGCTTCTCGGAAGGTAAATACCAGCAATACTTATATATTCCTTCACTATATAAACAATTCAATGACGTCCATTTTCTAAGTATATGTAGGTACTTACATGCATAATAGGTGTTGCAATAACTCCTCTATTGCCACTTTGAAACTTTTCTTTATATATACATATATCAATATCGACCGGAAAGAAACTTTTCTACTTCTATCCTTGTTTGGTCCTTTTATTTGACGGCGTTTCAACAGACTTTCCAATGAGTTGTCTATTTCCAAGAAAACGTTTTTTTTGAAGTATTGCTGCACTTTGCCTTTATGAGAATTGACTTCTTAGACAATTTGATGTTATTTTCCTTGCAGGTTTCTTCGTGACCGAGAACCCAACAAGAGCAGCTTTTACCGCCAAAGATTACACGCCAATTGTTGAACTTTTGAAGAAAGCAGCAAATTATTCGCCATTACCTATTGAATGTGTAGATTTGGATGGAGATATAAATTCCATCCCAATAGTTTTTGAAGACCAATTCAATGGGTAATTTCCCTTTCTATTTTATGTAACACTGCAAACTTTATTTATTATACCTACTTTTATACCGATTTACGGACATGGTAATATTTTTAACTTTTTTCTTGAGACTCATAAACGGACAAGATGAAAGCAATTTAACTAATAAAGACCTTTTTTATAATGATGAATGCTGGCTAGCACTAAAAATGATCGCAATAAGAGTCCGATCATAGCCACAACTACGGTGTCTACAGAGTGCAGTTGTGGGATTGCCGAGATTTTAAATGCACGAGTTAAACCTCCACATAGCAAAAGTCTTGATTTACTAAAGGTAAAAAACACAAAAATACATAGGAAATTTTTATCTTCATTTTTTACTTTTCAATACTTCTTTATTATCCACCTAGAAATGTATTTATGCTTTCCTGCATGCGTCTATTCCCGTTGTTGCTATAAATATTTTCAACTTCATGTGTGCTATGCCATGTAACTGTTATCAAGGTCAATCATGGAGATAAGTTATTACTCCGTAAATAATTTACACGTGTATAATTTTTTTATTGTTCACTCTTACATGTTTGCTAGTTATATTTTTATACATTGGAGCATGTACATAGCTGTCCTTTGTACATGTGTTCTCTATATGCGGAACACCTATTTTGGAAACGTACTAGAACGTAGAAATAGCGCGACCCGTCCGTAGTAGCTTTACCATTTGTTCATACCATTTTAGAATCCCGTCCATTCTTTGACAAATTGAATTATGAAATATGTCAATTTTTCTGTCTCTGTATAGTATTCCTATTCCTATGTATGATGTTTGTATGTACTTATCAAAATCACTGTTCAACTCGTGTATATATGTGTTTGTGCTATGTATGTCAGTCTTATATTAGCTATACAGAGGTAACAGTGTTGATGCCGTTGTTGTTACTATTATTATTAATTAAAATGTTTAAAGTCCTGCTGTTGTTATGTTTCATAAATATATCATAGATTGCTAAAATGTAACCAACTAAGTATGTATATTTGTATGTATATTGGTTCACTATACATCTGGTGAAATCTCTTTTGAAGATTTTACGACCTTCATATAATTTAATAATTCTTTTGATGGAGAATTTGATTTAAAATTATTGCAGCCAAGTCGGAACGAAATATTACTAGATGTTAATGGAATTACAAATCAACCCATAAATGGCAAGCTGACGTTGTTCAAGGAGCCTAGCAGTGAGTTCCTTCGGGTAGCTATGGAAACCAATAACCTAAACCATGTAATACAGCCACTGCCACAGCAAACGGTAAGTATTTTTTCCGTTACCATTTTCTATTCTGTACTTACCTTTGACATTAGACAAGACTTTTTGGCTTCCTCCTCGCACAGTCGACGGAAATTTATACTTATAGATGTTTTCATGTTCCACATCAAAAGTCTGGGTGCGTAAGAGTAAAAAAGAATACTTATATATGTGTGGCATGGAATAGTAACATTTATAGAATAACTCAATGCGACATTCAGTTCCATCTCCCACCCCTTTCACATTCATAGTAGCTCCTACTGCGAGCACTTCTCCTGCTGTTGTCGTCGTCGTCGTCGTTCCGATTCGGGTCAAGTTTTATTGATTTACACGATTTTCAGTTTTTTCCTCATGGATTTAAGTCTCGTACTAGTACTTGCGCTTGTACTATTTGAGAGTATGTAACGTAAGTAAGTACTGCTCCTATACACGTACAGCTAGCTAGACACTAACTCAAACATATGAACTAATCGTAAGTACCCGTCTACCCCTACTAGTACTTTTTACTTTCTTCCTATTAGTAGGAGTGTACTTTATCTCAATTGCACATCTGCAATTCCCCACTACCGCTACATATTTTGGGTACCTTACCACCGCCGTCGTATCTTGCACCCCAAACGTACATACCTATACATCCATTCTCCAGATTAATATCGTCGTTTACAGATTACATTTTGATGGCAGGAAAAAAATTAAATTCGTACGTATATCTTATGCACGGATGGAAATACATGTATCTATAGATCTAGATAGAGATATAGACAAGGGATAATAATCCTACCGCAAACTCAGGTCTTGACATTGACGTATAGGAAGGAGGAATTTGCAAAGTCATACGGGCATGCATGTCTCATCCAGGCAGCTAAGTCTCATTCCGGCAGCAAAAAGGGAAGTGTATATAGTTGAGCTTTCACGGTGCATAGAATTACTTTACTACCTGCTTCTAATATGCAAACGACTAAGAACATAAGAACTTGAATGCTTTTAAAAGCTGTGTGGTTCTGGCAGTGCATTTTAGCATATCTCGTCGTTCGTGGTGAATACATAAAATCCGAGCCGAGCCGTTATCTCTCAATACAGGAATGCGATCCTGAGGAATGACAAGGGTAGAATAATTATTCACTTGGAATAACAACACCCGGGCTTTATGGATTAAAAAGTCATTTTGTGGTTCCTAGTGTGTATATGACAAGTACATACGTTGAGTGAGTACTTGCTTTTACTATGCAAAACCGACTGCGAAAGTATATGGCCTGTGTACATGATTAACAATTAACATGATACTAAAATCCTTTACTGTACACACGCAAAAAGAAAATATAAACACAAACTCTTTGATACTTTGGCATTACACAAGTCTGTCAGTAGTTTGGGAGTACATACTTAAGTAAGTACTTTCATAGTCATGTCATGGATGAATTGAGTCAACGAAATAAATAAATTGTGCTTTGGATTGCAGCAAACTCTTCCCCGTCGTCACTCCTCGTCTGCAAATGGTAAAAGTAAGACAAACGGATCTGCGGTGGTCATTCGAAAGTATTCCTCTACGCCGTTACTCAATGAGATTGATCTAGACTTGACTTCCGAAGAGTCTGGTTGGGTTAGTAATTCCAATAGCAGGAGAAGTTCCGATATTTCTAGTGATGGTGAGTTTGCCTCAGTAACGCTGAGATGTCTTATTCCTTTTGGTTTTTTTCCTGTTTGGCCTTATTCTTTCTTGTTTTTTTTATTTGTGTATATGTGTATTTAAGGAATAAAGAATGTTCAAGTAGACATTTCTGGAACTCGGGTGTATTAATCGTAATTGATCTTATGTATATTTATTATACGGTAGGCTAAAATGTATGTATAACTTTTATCCATTGGCAGAACCCGTTGATCCGGACAAGATAATTTTACAAGAGATTCCACCTCCTAAAGAATTCCAGGATCTGTCTCCAACTGCGGGAGAGATTTGCCCTCCGGAGGAATTTCGGGACGATCCAGTCGACTGCATTAAGCCCAAATTTAGTAGTTTACAGTACAAACGCTATACTGAGAAGTCTTTATTATGTAAGTGAAAGAATGGGACAAACAATGAGCTCACTTTGTAGAATTGAAATACGAATTCCGTAGTGAATTTTATTAAGCTTTTATATAAAAAGACTCAAATGGGCTCCTTTTTGGCAGTTGATCTCTAAATGTATTTTATATGGATTGTGTGTACGATTGGGAATTTCCAGCCCGGCGCTCATCAGATTGTAATTGTGTGATAAAATTTGAAAATCCTGACACAACGATTCCTTACTTCATCATACCCGACGAATTAAGAATTTTTCATCCAAAAGGACTTCATCTCATCATTTGTGTTCATGGTCTGGATGGCTCTTCGCATGACTTACGCCTCTTCAAGATTTATCTGGAAGTTTCCCTCCCGGGACAAAACGTTCATTTTCTCATGAGTGAGAAGAATCAGGTTAAATTAAAATCTCTGTCTTTATGTATTCTGTAAGAATCTCTATAGTATAGTATTATACATAGTCTCATAGTATATATAAGATCATCCATACCTAGTTGAAATACAAAGGCAGCATACATAAAAGAAATACCGCTTTCAAAATTCAAGTCCATAAGTTTCAATACCCGGCCCTGTCGGATCCTTTAACGACAAAACAGTCCTACTGTACAAGTTTCTTTTTCCTCCCGAAAAAAACATGAAAAATTCAGATAAAAAAATATGTTCCGACAAAAATGAGCCAGTGAGGAATCCAGGGGTTACCAGAACTACATACTTAAAGGGGGGAAAGTGCTAAAAGCAATTTCTTGCATATGTACATGTTTGCTATCTAATGCTGTATTACACAAATTGCACCTTCTTTTCAAGAACCCTAACAGTGTATACGAAAAAGTCAAGTGTATATGTATATATGTATACGCAAAAGTTTCTTTTGATTCTCTTCAACTTCTTCCCCAGAGTTTCATCTCAACAATAAAGAATCTTGACGTTGAAAAAAAGTTGAAAGCAAGTAACTGTCGACGCAGTGAAAATGACTTTGAACAGGAATTCTTTCTCGGGAGTTTCAATGAAAGGAACAATAAGACAGTTGGTTGCTTGTCTTGAAACTAGCTAATTATTACATTTTCTTTTATTTGCTCAAGTACCCTGTCTATGTATACTTATAAGTATAAATGTAGAGTCGCCGACTTTCATGGTATTGTTGAATGTATATAATGCGGCTATGGAATATGTAATATTTTATAAACGGGAGACTCAGCGTATACCTGAAAACAAATACGGAATGTGTTTGATAATGAAAGAATGTAATGAGTTTTGTGAAGGAACTCTGTGGTAATTTCTGTTTATTACTCTGCTCCCTTTTGAATTACATAATTACCTCCTTCATACGGTTTGAACTATTTTTAGAAATTCGTTTAGGTTTTAATGGTAATGTATACATAGAGGAATAGGAATGTAAACCATAGTGATTTATGGAAAGTACAATATACATAGTAATATTATACACACAGGACGGAATGACTTTCTCGGACTTTGATACAATGACGGATAAATTCGTGGCGGAGATCCTGAGCTATATTGATGCAAATAAATTGAATCCGACAAGAATCTCCTTCGTGGGTCACTCCCTCGGCAATATAATCATTCGGTCGGCACTCACACGTCCACAATTAAGCCATTTACTTCCAAAGCTACACACGTTCCTGAGTCTGTCTGGACCACATTTAGGCACTTTGTACAACGGCGGCTTGGTTAATATGGGTAAGTCAAGCTTTTACACACCATCAACCTTTTAGAATTTATCACTTGTAAATGCATGACTGAAAAATGTACATATGTATGCTATAAGTGCAGGCGTTGGCGTTCATATCAAATTATCACACACGTCAATTGAATTCACTATTGCAGAACTCGTGGGAGTTCAAAGGTCAAGGCGAATTCTCTACTGACGGTGTGCTACTTGAATTAAGTTAATAGATGTAGTGAGTTGTGGCGTGCATGGGAAAAGTTGAGATCTGTATAAATGAATGATGATTCTCAAGTACGTTAGGTATACGGTACGGATATATAGTCTTCGAATATGTTGGTTGGAATCATGGTAGGTGTAGAAGTATGGTTAGTATATTATGTTTAAATAAAGTATGAAGTGTTTACACGTGTGTTTGAATTCAACAGGCATGTGGTTGATGCAAAAATGGAAAAAGTCTTCTTCCCTCCTGCAGTTGAGTCTAAAGGACAGTGCGGACCTGAGAAATTCATTTATATATAAACTGTCTGCGAAATCCAATCTTCATAAATTTAAGAATGTACTGCTATGTGGAAGCGCACAAGATCGATATGTTCCTGTACACTCTGCTCACATCGTCAACTGTAAGATGAGTCTTAAGGATGGTACACAACAGGGTACGAATAAGCTCATTTCATATCAGTGTCACAGTGTTTGTCGACCGTGGACACGTCTAGAGATAAATGAGTAGTGTTGTAGTGGTAGTACATACTATAGTAAATAGTTTGTGCATGGAATGGAGACAGATGATACATCATAGTAGTCTTATGTACAAGAATGATGACGGATGATATACAATTTATCTGACCCTTCTTCTCACTTTTGTTTCCGGTATGCAGGTGAAGCCTATAGGGAAATGGTGATGAATATATTAAACCCTATACTAGCTAATGGAGTCAAGTAAGTGAGACACACAGGAAATTGAAAAAGTTGTGTAATACAACTTGGCGACAGCATTACATAATTAATTAATCCTGGGAACCCTTTATTCATGTGTCCTTGTTTTTTATTTTTCTTCATCAGATTAATTCGTTATGACGTTCACCACGCAATAGCCCCGCATTCCGCCAACTCAATCATAGGACGTGCGGCCCACATTGCCGTCCTGGACTCGGAGATATTCATCGAAAAATTCCTTTCAGTCTCAGCATTGAAATACTTTACTTGATGGTTCTTTCATTTTAAGTGTATCTTTCCTTTATGACTATCTATCCTCTATGTACCAAAAATTACCAAATATTAAAAACTAATAATGAAATTCGAAACTAATTATTACCACATATGGTAACTTCACACTACTAAAGTATGTATGAGTGGAATGAGATATAATGAATTATATGAGATGAAATAAAAGTAACAAAAAATGGAAAAATTAAGCCGAGTAAAACTCTGTACGATCAGTTTTTTTGGTACACGACTCAAAAAGAATGTATTCAATGAAACAACGTTCCCGAAGGAAAGTTTACGGAATTTATTAATTACATTGATCAAATGTTACTTTGAATAATGTACTTATTTTCTTACTCTACAACTGGTGGCTAGCATTTTTAACAGTTTCTCTCTCTTGGGATATTTTTCACATTTCTAAATTAAATATTTGACAATGGGAATTAATAACCCTCCACGACTTTAGAAAGCGAACAATAAGAGGAAAGCCATCATAAGACAGAACAATCCCATAGCTTCGGACAAAGCGAAACCAAGAATGGCGTAAGAGAAAAGTTGCTGTTTAAGAGATGGGTTCCTGCAATTGACAAATTAATCCGTCAATTCCATTCCATATTCAATCAGATCACAAAGGAGTTCCAAAAGTTATTACTTCCTTTCCTCCATATCAAAACCAAATATTTGCTCTGTTCATTTCCTCACCTGGCATAACCGATGATCAAAGAACCGAAGACTGAACCAATACCAGCACCGGATCCAGCGACTCCTACGGTAGCAGCTCCCGCACCAATGAACTTAGCGGCGGAATCGATATCTTTTCGTGGAGTAGTGGTGGATAGCTTCGCAACCTACAGCATCCAATAGATATTCATTAGATTCAAATTCATACAATCTTCATTACTCAATATATAAAATTCTTAAAAATACCAAAGAATCTTTAAAATTCATGCATTAAATAGTTAATTATTCACGTCCAGAAGGTCAAGTAAGGTCGAAACCAGCTTTTTTAAACCTGTCCGCTATTACAATCTCACATGTGATTATTCGTACATCTTCATTATCATAAATATATAATTTACCTGGGAATAAATAGGTCCTTGAGCTGGTGCTTGTGCTAGAGCAACCAAAGGTCGGCTCTGCGTGGAGAGGAATCTGGAGGAGTTGATTCCATTGCAGATGATGGAGCGGGTCAAGGGCATACCGAGGAGACGAAGGGAGTTCATTCTGAAATAATCAAATAAAGAACAAAATTAGTATCAGCCAATCACGATCTTTTCAAGTTTTCCCCTAATATCGTAATTTGAATCCCAATAATTGAAAATATTAACTGTTAACCAAATCTTCCAATTATAAACTAACTTACTTTACACCCGATTTTAAAGTTCTTCCGCCCGACAAATTCAATTTCTACAGTTCCTCTACCGACAATTTCTATTTCTACAGTTCCTCTACCGACAATTTCTAAATTCTGAAGTTCCTCTACCGACAATTTCTAAATTCTAAAGTTCCTCTACCGACAATTTCTAAATTCTAAAGTTCCTTTGCCGACAATTTCTATTTCGAAGATCCTCTACCGACAAATCCTACACTCAAACTAAATTAGCAATCCTCCATGCCACTTAACAATCTTAATACACAGCCACGTTTGCATGGCACTCCACCCATAATCTTCAAATCAAACCATGTCTCGCCGGTCTGAGCCGGCCTTGCATTTATGCTCTTTAACATAATTATTCCAAATTGCACAACTCCAAATCTAAAACTCACTTCTCTGTAATCGTCCAGTAATTTTACCATTTCATTTCCAATAATTTGTAGATCAAAAATCAAAATCCTATCTCTACCATAGCATGCTAGAAGAAGAACATCGTCCGCTCCTAAAAATCAATACTCGCCATGTCTTCATTGCATATATCTATTCCTATAACCCTTCTAGCACACCTTCAAACTTGCAAAAAGTTACAAATGATAACCGAATTCTGAAATATTCCTCTTCCAAATCTAAAATTCCAAACCCACCCCCGCCCTTACTTTTAATCCCCCCACCTCTCCGACTTCCTTTTACCCGATTTCCCTTCCAAAACCCTTGTTACTAGGTGCAAAATTCATCTACAGAATAACTTAAACCCTTCCAGATCACACGTATACATATGTAGCTCCTATATAAAAGTATGGGAAATGAAGATGGCGAACTGCCGGAATGCATGCCAGGATGCCGAAAAGGGCTAAAAAACTTAAAATTATGGATTTTCTTGAGGAATTCCATCCCCAAATACTTTAGTAATGAATAAAGGACTTACTTGACTGAAATTAGTTTGGTTTCCTAAACCGAATCGACCGAAAAGTTAATTAAATTTGAGAGAAAATTCGGGAGACTGCTGAACACTCCAAGACCGTCACTCCTATGAAAAGTGTGAGAAGGAAAAGATGGATTTTGGGACTTTTGCCTTTTGAGATCCAAAACCTTCCAAAAGCCGCTCCACTCCTCGCTCCTCTCGCTCCTCCGGCCACTCCGCGCTTCACCTTTTCCAACTCCACAGCTCCACCGTCAAGGCATTTTAAGGCTGGCGGAATCCCTTGAGGAATAATGCAACCCTTTGAAGCCTGCCGTTTCCAATGGGCTTACCTCCATACTTAACTTTTTAAGCTTATTATTCTTAAATATAGAGATTTTAATTTGTTTCCATTATCAACGGATTTGGACGCCGTAGTTGGAGCTTGACTTCTGTAATGTAAGATGATATAGCGTACTACTACCATGGGAGATAAGCAGGTAAAAATAAATCCAGCCGGGCCGGGGTAAGTTGACCCAAATTCCCCTAATTTGAAGTGAATTCTTATGCTCAAGTATATTACACACTATAGTTATTTAGATGGAAAGTGTATTTAGCAGTGTGGAAAGTGTATATACATGTATATGTAGAAGTATATAGATATATATGTAGAAGTATAGAAAGTGTATATGGAAGTATAGAAAGTGTACATAGAAGAATCGGGGGAAAGGATCATGATCATAGGAGTATAATTGTTCGGGGGAATCCGGTGTATTTTTTTTTCTTTTGTGTGTCTTCAGTGGGGATGATGAGATGATCTTGAGGAGGAGGGAGGAGATGATGCAAAAATGTATATTTTACGGAAAATATGTATATTTGGGAAGATCCATGCTACTAATAGTAGTTGTTGTTAAAGATGTCCCGTGTGCATGTTCAAGATGCTCTGTACTTAAGTGTAAAGATGCTCTGGGTGCAAGTTAAAGATGTTCTGGGTGTAACGATGCTAGGTTGCAAGTTGAAGATGCTCGGTGTGTGCACGTTAAAGATGTCCTGTGTGCACAATTTTGAAGATGCCTGCTGCTGTATTTTTTAGGGAAGATTGTTATTCTATAGGGAACATGATCTTCTGTAGTTCTTGCTGCTAATAATGCTTGGAGATCTATGCTGGTTAATTCATGATTGGCTATATGGGACTTATCTGGGAGAAATGTTCAAGGGAAATAAATATATAATGAAGAGTTCTATGGGGATGCTAAATCTATAAAGAATTTGCATGCTGAAGGGAAATACTAGTAATTAATAGTAGCTCAAAAGTGGTATAATTGTGGGAAAATTGTGTGTTAATAAGTTCAGTATGTATCTGTATATGGATGGAGTATGTCTATCTAGGTATATGTATCCCAGACTGAGGATGATTGTGGGAGTTATGTACATATGGGGAATTTGTGTGCTAAAAAGTTGGGGATTATAGAAGTTAGATGGGAAATGGGAAATTTTGTATGTGAAAGGCAAAAGATAACTGAGAATAAGTGATATCGGAGAATTTGTACATATGTAAAAGTGGAGGTAGTTGAGGTTATATGGGAAATCTGTGAGTTAAAGGAAAGGACGTTGTGTTTAAGAGTAAAGAACGTTAGTATGTTACGGGGAAGAGCGTTAGCGTTGAAGGAAAGAACGTTAATAGTGTATATATAGGTATGTTAGAGGAAAGAAGGATATTTAAATGTATAAATGTTGGAGGAAAGAGCGGTGAGAGAGTTAAAATGAAGAAGAAGGTTATGATGCTAAAGGGAATTAGAAGGTTTCATGACTTTAAAAATGCTTACGTATGTGTACAAGTACCAAAGATATGCAATAGAATTTAAGAAGCTGCCTTGCTGATTTTCTTCGAGAATCCCGAATTTACACACGGGAGATCAGATCCGTACTCTACAAGTAGATCCATCTCAGGGAGTCAGAGGGCTAAAATTAACTTTGAACCGACCCGAATTTTTTTGTCGGAGCGATGACTGTGTCCTCCAATCTTTTTACCGAAACACACTCGTCGTCTTAAGTCTGTTCAGTTCACACGGGACTTTGTTGCCGGCATCGCTTCGTGTTCTTCCACATCACCTTCCACTTCTCTCTAAGACAGACTTGTAGTCGATCAGACTCCAACCACCACCTCAAAAATGGTAAGTGTGGGTTGTTCAATAAATTATTACTATTACAATTTATAAAGGCTATTGTGTTGAATTTTTTCAAAAAAAGTTCCTTTGTACTGCTCTTCAGAACAGAAAAAGTACCATAAGGGAATATAAAATACTGATAAATAATAAATATAAATCGAATTTGTAGAGAGAAAGATTATTAAACCTTAATATTATACGCTAATATCATATCGCTACTTCAAAAAACAGTGTGTTTTCTCATTTCAAAATTTTTTGAGTTAGTGACTATTTTGTTTTGATTTTTTATAGGCATCGGACCTTAGCGCTCGTGATATCGAAAGTAAGTGAACAGATTGAAAATAAGATTTCGCAAAAAATCCTCTTTTTTCCCCTCTGCTCAGACAATATAACAATAAGCCAATAATAATTCTCTATTCTTTGGCTTCTTTATCTTCTCTTCTTGCTATAATAATTATTATTACTTTTAAATCTAAATTGTAATACCCGCAAATAATCACTAGTTTTTTTTCCTCCAAAAGAGTTTTGCAATACATGGATACATATGTATTGTAGTGAATATTATATTGTGGTTATTATGTTAATTGGGATACACATTGGTAGCCAACTACAAGATTGAACAACGACATATGGCTGAAGGTTAGGAAGTTTGTGGGGTGGGACGAAGTTCTTCGTTAGGAAATTTTAAAATAGAAATGATGTCGAGCTAAATAATAGCTAAACAAAATTAATTTCTTTAAAAGAGTTTATTTATTTACAAGGCTTTTGAACAATTTATGCTTTAGAGGAAGAGGTCTTTAAAAAAAGTTTTTTCTGCTGCACCAAAATAGTTTTTCGTGGCGTTGTCTACGCTAATGAGAACTTCTTTTCATGATGTTGTATAAGAGGAAAAACGTTGATTTTATTTAAATATATCCAAATTAAATTCGTCAGAAGACAAAAGTAATTTTAGGATTCTTTGGTGCTGCGCTTTATCTATGCAAATTTATTAGAAGGTTCAAAGTTCAAATAAACAAATCAGAGGAACAAAGTCTGAGAGGATAAAACACGCAAACATGCACACTCTACACAGACCAATTAAGGTTATTCCAAAAACACGATGGTACAGTATTACATGCGGGCATATCCGGGCGCTTGTTTAGGATAAACATTAATAATACACATTAGGATCTTCGGATGTGGTGAATTTTTTTGAATTCAAAAAACTTTAATAAGCTTTGCTGTTGCTGCTGGTGAAGTTTGTTGTTTTTTAAAGACAAAAAAGCCCTTGTTAGTATTAACATATCAAGAAGGATTTTATTACAGACATGCAGTGACATAGATAATAATATAATAACGTAAAGACTGCAGCGTTGGTTGTATAGTTGCTGTTACAACTTTTGGAAAAGGGACTTTTCTGCTGGTGAAAGATGAGCCGAGAGAGGATACGCTTATTGTTTCTCCACCACTACCACCAGCACCACGCTCGTTATTTCATATAGATAGATAGCTTTGCAAGGGAAAAGCTCCTGTATGGTGTAGTACACGATTAGCATGTGCAATCGTTTAAAAATAGCAACGGTCTTCCTTATATGGAACCGTCTCAAGCGTTTTTTGGCACTTTGCCAATTTGACAAAAGGAAAAAGAATTTACACAAGATTTAGCTTACACACTGACATTCTCAAGACAATCATGTGCTAAAAACAGTGAACAAATTTTGGGTGAATGAAATGAGCAGCATGACTTCCACTTTTCTTCTTCTTCGTGTATATTATTATATCGAAGAGTTATCTCTTCTCAGCGTTACACCTTCCTACGTTCTCACCCAATCTATCTTTGCCTTTGCTGCTTCCTCCTGATCCTTTCCTGTAGATACACTTTACTACCACCATACTACTTAAAGTATTTTGATTCGATCATTTTGTACTTTCAAGGCCGCTGACCTAAATCACAGCACAATTTGATGTTTAAAGTATCTTAAAGTATCTGTGATTTATCAAATTTATCTTGCTTCTCGTAAATCCTACGTGACTGTAACTTTTCTTCCTACATGCAGTTTATTCAAAGGACAGTTTTCGATAATATTTATTTCTTTGTTACGACTGATTTGGCAACTGAATACATTTGGATGTATGAACATTTTGTACAGCATTAGTTTTTTGTAGCATTTTTATACAGTTAGGGCGTCGTAGGCAACACAGCTGCTATGCTAATTGCGGAGCTGCTAATGCAAATCTTAAACAAATACA
>JAQGAK010000969.1:0-44778 GCA_034696945.1 Lipothrix lubbocki
CCGAGCCATCAACAGCGCTTAGCCGGCGATACCAGCTCTGTGCCATCACTGAACCAACGCCGATGGTTTCCTGGGAATTGAGTGCAACGAACATCTCTGCATGTACATAATTTGACTAATTAAGTAATTGTAACTTGTACCTTAGCCGTTCAATTCAAAACATCGACTAGTTTTTGGAATACATATAGTATACATAGATACTTTGGTTTATCCATGTCTTAAAACTTTAAACATATACAGAAACCCACCCAATGATTCTCCCTTAATTAGGTCTGAAAGGAAGAAATCGATATTGGAGAAGCCTGAATGAGGAGCTATGATTGCTGTGCGTTGTACTAACCATAATTTTGGGGATTTGTAATCTAATTTCAGACTAGTTCGTGAAGTGACGAATGTTCCCGTTCTCAATATGCGAGTAGGCATTAATTCAGGTAATTAAAGGATAGAAAATCTCGTTTTTGTCTTTGCTTCGCATACAAGCATGCTGACGCATGTTGTATGTATAATTTAGTTTGGATCACAGCCATGATACACCATCTTATGTATTGATATAAATTTACTCGTATACTTATATGTGCTAAACTATGACGACGACGAGGGATTATGCTAAAAAGCATGCATCTTTACATGGTTGATGAATCTACATATTACTGAAGACAGAGAGATACCATCGTATATGGTGGCAGTGGGCATGTGTGTGAAAGCGTTGCTTGTAATGAATTGATAATTACATTTGTTACGAAAACGATGACAGGTCGAGTGTTGTGCGGTGTGCTGGGACTTCGTAAATGGCAATTTGATGTGTGGTCAAATGACGTCACCTTAGCTAATCACATGGAGTCTGGTGGTTTACCCGGGTAAGTGTCTCTGAATTATTTACAAACATTCACAAAAGTAGGATTTCTACTTGAACATACAAGTGGTCTCTTCAGAATTTCCGGTCTCTGCGACAAATGTTTGTACACATCATGTGCACTATAGATTGTTCGAAGCAGTTGTGAAGAGTCATGTGTGCACAGAAAATCCGTCTTCTGCTTAGATTGTAGTTGTCACAACCGGTCTTTGTATCCCCGAAGCAGACAAAATACATGTTACATTTATAAGGTGGCAGTATTTACGGTAGCTATAAGTACAGAAAAGCTCTGATTCAAAGTGGATTCATTTTTTTGGCTCGTGCCACTCCTGATTTCATATTACATGAGTATAGCCTTATAATGTATTACTGGTGTTGACATACTAGTCAAAAGAAAAATATGGCAAAAGGATAGAGTTATGATCCTGGCACATACGCAGCTGACTAGTAAGTATAGATCAGGTGGGTTCAACAGAAGGTAGGCATGCTTAACCGTTATGTTATCGGTTTAAATAATATGCTTTGTCCGCTTGCAGACGTACAAATAGCGGATGAACTGCTAACGTACAAATAAGCAGGGGTAGAAACTACATGTCACATACATAATAATATAGCTGGAGGTTCCCCTGCACGTGCTCCGCTAAAGATATTTACGAAATTGTGTGTTGTCTATACAGCCGAGTTCACATAACAACGGACACGCTCTCATATTTGAAGAAGGACTACATTGTGGAACCGGGAAATGGTGGTGATCGTGACCCATTCCTTCGGGACTTGAACATCCAAACTTGGTTCATTGTTCGACCGGCTGTCGTCACGGAGGTGCAAAGTCAAACCATAAAACCTACGAATGGATCTGTGATTGCCAAAGAACTTCGCCTCATGGGCCATCATAACAAGTACGTGAGAATCCGAAATCCTTAGATTTGATCCGAAGGTACTGTGATTATATTCAGTGCAGTTCAACAAGATGTTGTGCCATTAGTGCAAATGTACCCTCTTGCAGTATTTTGGATTACAGTATACTTAAGTATGATGATAACGTGAATGAAGTATACATGATGATGATATTATGTGTAGGAAACGAGAGGAATAGATAGGAATTTTGTTGTTGTTGTTGAATTGTTATCATAATGAAGCATGTATAGAAAAGTGATAGAGTTGTAAATATACAATGTAAGCTAGAACAGAGAGAGTGAGAACAGGGAACAGTGTGTTGAAGCCCAAGGAAAAATATAAGTTTAATAGAAATTGAGGATGGAATTGTGCAGAACTGTTGAGTCAACAAGCAAGAGCCAGTCTGAAGAAGTCAATGATTATTTAGCGCGAGCTATCGACGCCAGATCTATCGATAGACTCCGAAAGGAGAATTGCCGAAGATTCATGCTGAAATTCCGGAACGAAAACACCGAGAAGAAGGTTTAAATACAATTTCAAATATTTACGTAGTGAGGTCTTGACAGAACAGAGAATCCACTTTTTCAATTTCCAATATCTTTCTCCTTTTTTCGCTTTACTCTTCTCTATAAAGCTTTTTCTTCCTGACGACGGATAGACGTCGTCTAATGTAGTGTATATATTGTTCCTTGCTTTTATCTATGAACTTGCTATGCATGTAGGTATGCTTTATACTATGCACAGAAGCATGTTTATATATTTTACTCAGTATATAGTACTATTTGTGTATGTGGAGATCTTAAAGACATGTGTGGAGATTGCAGTTGTGGATTACACAACAGGGATGCATGCCATGTATAACCCTTATCCTTCTTATACCGAGGGAAGAAACCCTCATTTCTTCCATACTACTGAGGACAAAAACCACATGTATATTCCTTACGTCAGTTCCATCCAGTAGCAAATATTTACCTTCTTTTCTACCGATTGCTTTTGTTAAGACTTTTTAGTTGAAAGTAGTGCACTTACTTTACTCATATTAGGGCATATGATATTGTGACTATGTCCTCACACTTTAATGCGGATTATACTACAAAACTCCTGCAACCCTTACATAGTATACATTGCACTACTGGAAGGCTAACTAAAAGAACCCACCGGTTTTATTTTGTATACCTCGGATTTCCAGTTTCAACACGAGTCTGACTCCAGAGTTCTTCTCTACTTTATTTTGTCCATTCTGGTTGACATCCTGTTGGCAATGCATACACTTATAGAGCTGCCGTCGTAAGTTTTAATTCTTGTACATTTTTTTACTATTCTCAATCAAATTTTAATATTCCTTCTAAGGACTGATAAAAATCTGTGGCTATATTACTTGTAATCGCATCAGGTTCTAATTTAATTCTCTTTCTTTTCTCCATCTCTTTTCTCATAGTCCTTTCAACTCTCATCCCACTAAGACCTAATTTAATCTTAAATATTGAATCTTGTTATCTTTCTAGACCTCTCACCATTACGACTTATTTCCTTCTCGCCGTTGTTCACATGATCATTTTCTTTTCCATGAGACGTATCTCAAAGTACAAACAGATCTTGGCGTCTATCACCATTGTAACGCAATTCGTTGCGTTCGTCGTCATCACCCCCCATGTAAATACTTTCTTTGACTCTCACACCATTACTTTTAAGTATCTCTGCACTGTAGAAGTTTATGTTGGAAATTGTAATCAGTACCTATGGTTTTGATAGTAATTAGAACTATTTAAAGTAAACGTTGAATGAAAATTGCTACTGTGAGCTGTAATGATTTTACTTGAGATTATTAGAGAGAAAGGCTGAGTCTTTCCGTTAGAAGTATAGCACTATTAATGATTCAATGATGAAAGTAAAAAATCAATACATTATATGCTGTATATATTTTTACTAAATAGTATTTATATAACTTAACTTCCCACTTAACTTTAGATTGAAACTACAGCTATCAATTTCATAACATGTGCATTCCGAAACAGAAGCTTGCAATTTCAGTTTAGCATCCCTGTAAAGAAGCATCATAAATTACGATGAGAGAATGTTAGGTATAAACCACCGTAAAGATCCATTCACTTTTGCTTTCCTCACATGCTGTTTTCATGCTTCTTTTTTCAGTCCAGGTATGCTGGTGAAGCGTTTTGCACATGATTTGTACTGTTTCTAATAAATTGGAAAGCAAATTGAAAAGATGTAGAAATCAATAGATTTGTAATGTAAAAATAAACCCTTGAGATATTCTCTACCCCAGAGACTGTGTAACCTGTTCTGGGAATGGAAGTTTTCCAGCATAAATGATGCTTAGTGTATTGCGAGGGGTAGAGACTTATACATAAATGTAAATATAGTGAATTTGTTGTTCGCATTTGATTCATCCATTGTATGTGCAGAAATACACACACAAGATGTGACTACTTTTCGTTCGTCTGTTCCAATCAAGTGTTTGATGGTATCATGCTCTTGTAAGTACTTTTCTATGTATCTATATATAACTATTTATTAATATTTGCTATTTACAGACGTCTCCCTGTGTCGTCGACAACGATGAGTGGACAAACTCAACCATGGAATGCCCACAGGTACTAATAATACTAACCTTACAAAGCTCTGTGCATACAAACTTACAAAAGACATGATTAGAAGAAACCAAATTCAAATATTGATGTTTGCCTACTGTATTTCACATTGACCTGTATTCTTTGCTTCGTTCGATTTCGTCATATGGCTTTGATATAGATACATACACTACACAGCTATTTCATAGTTGAGGAAATACAAAAGTGTAACTATAGTGTCAACCAATTCAAAGTTTTATGTTATGTAACTAAAGATAAACTTGTTGGTAAGCGTATAAGCATTAGGAAGTATAAAGTGTCCATATAGTAAGCTGAATTGATTTTCTCCGGTAATACAAAGTATCCATGAAAATGTGGAGAGAAGATGGGGGTCAAATCTAAAAGCGCTCGTTCTTGTCATTTTTTCTCGGAATCGTCAAACAGTATACGACAAGGTTCACAACCGTGATAATGACCACGCTTGGCGTCTACCAAGCCATTGGTTCTTCACTCAAGATACTCATAATGTCCAGCTTCCTAGCCGTGGGGATTTTCCTGGATTACGAAAATCTAACAAGAGTTGGAACTTTGTTTCTCATCTTTTTCGTTCTTGTCATACATTCAAGACAAGCAGAAGCCACCCTACGACTTGACTTTCTCTGGAAGTTACAAGCTAATGGTAAGTCTTGACTTATTTATTTTCCCCATGTTGGCTAATAGAACATGTTGTATACACTTGTAGGAGCAAAACCACTGAAAAGCATCTTCCTAAGCAAACAGAAACGGGTAGTGAATAAGTATATTAGATACTTACGGTAGTCCCATGTACAACTTGTAAGCCCCGTCTATTCAAGAGCGAAGCCAAAAAGCAAAGCTTTCGATTTTCAATTTTTCTCTAACTCCATACATCCCCTTTACAACTATACACCCTCTTTGTTCACTCCACTTACCTTGCACACCTATATGTACATGCAATCCCAAGCTGATCAAGCTCCTCTCGACCTGGAAAAGACAAGTCTTGCATTAACCGTGTCCTTTGGACCTGTGACATCAAAGTTGTACAGTAGTTTTATAAAAAGATGGGAGTAATACCAACGTGTGCTCCCAGCCACAAATTGCTTTGAAGATAGTAAATCCCTGGTGTAATAGCGTTATAACCATGCTCATGTGTCAGTCAGCGACGATGGGATGACACACTGTCCCGTCCTTCCTGACTTTTACTTACTGTGCGGGTGAGGGATTCAACACAGACAGGATATAGCTGATACTTGTATAAATTTCATGTGCTGCACAAATGTAGAAGAAAAGGAAGAAATGGAGCATTTACAGGCTTACAACCGGAAATTGCTGGCCAATATACTACCGCAGTTCGTGTGTGATCATTTCCTTGCTTCGGAAAAACTCTACGATGTAAGAGACAACTGTTTGATTTCGTCAAGTACTTATATACACCTCACGTACACCTTGTAATGGAGTGTTGTTCTATGTAGTATGATTGAGAGCATAATTTCCCCTTATACGTTCGTATGTAAGTTACTGTATCCAACACGAATGCTTCACTGCTTATATCTGCTAATAGAATCCTAATTGTTTTATGTCTGCTGCAGTCTTAAGTGTGTAGTTTCTGGGTTTTGTCGTATATGTAGATATATACTTATATGTAGTACGCTGGAACTCATTGCTGAAAACAGAGCAGGGAACCAAGGGAATAGGTTGATAAGCTCTTGCCCTTAATTTTATTTTGCAACCCTTGCCCTAAAGGGAAGCTGCACTGAAAGTTGATTCCTCATTCTACAGCAGTAGCTTCATGCCGATATCTACTATTTGCACAACGTAACATTTAATCTGCAGTTGTGAATCTCGCACTTGGGTGAAGAACGTTTACGTATAGATACGTGCAAGGGACTGAAAGGAAAGTATCTGTAGATATATGTTTGCTTCCAAGTAGATGTAAAGTAAACATTCTAAAAAAGAGCAGCTCGAGATTTCTTCAAAAGAGGAAGGACAGGGTGGAAGTAGTTACGTGCCTTCACGGTGTTATGCATGTTGTTAGTTATGTTATTTGTTATGCATGGAATTTAGATGCTGCAGAAGACAGAGACTTGTCTGTGTGTTCATAGGAAGATATAAAAAAGAGAATACTTTGTAATTTTGGTTCTATTTCAAATTAAAGGAGCTGTATGCTGAGGCCTGTGACTCTGTGTGTATTCTTTTCGCATCTATACCCAACTTTTGGGATTTTTACGTGGAGCTGGAAGCAAATAATGAAGGCGTGGAGTGCTTACGTCTTCTCAATGAAATTATAGCCGACTTTGATGAAATACTTGGCGAAAAAGAATTTAAGTGTATTGAGAAGATCAAAACAACTGGAGCAACGTACATGGCAGCATCAGGTTACCTCACACATTGATGATATATACTAGCACTTTTGTCTATATGCATTTCCTTTCTAGCCATACTAGTATATGTGAATGTTCCCTATCATTTTAAATCTGACTGTCCCCCACCTTTTGTTTCATCTTTTTTCCGAGCCAACTTTAAAAGTAACGAGCAGCAACAGTAGGACATTAGAAGGGAAAATGTTATTATTTTATGATCGCTTCCTATGTACTTATCTCTCTCCTTGAAGTTTCCTTTCCTACTTTGGGCCTATCTTTATGATGTTTCGTAATAGCGGCGGCGGCAACAAAAACTGACTTTGTTTTTGAGGCATTATTTTCTCCTGCCAAACACTATTTCCCGGGTGTATTGACTGTCAGTGTCAAGTGAATATTTACATTTAATACTATTTTCGTGTTAGATTGTCTGACGTTGACTTTTTATTTTTCTGACTCTCCCCTCTCACATTTCTATTCGTAAGTACATGCCAAAATGTTATTATAGGCTTAACGAAAGCTACACGTGACACCGTCAACTTCAGCCATGTCACAGCCCTAGCGAATTTTGCTCTTCGAATGAGATCTCAGTTAGCATCCATCAATGAACATAGCTTCAACAACTTTAAAATCCGAATCGGCATGAATATTGGGCCTGTGGTTGCGGGAGTGATTGGAGCACGCAAGCCGCAGTATGATATTTGGGGAAATGCAGTGAACGTCGCAAGTAGAATGGATACAACATGTCCTCATCAGCATATTCAAGTGACGGAAGAATTGCGTAATATCTTGGAGGTAAATACGCTTTCTACAACTAATTTTGGAACTTCTAATTTAGATATATCTATACTTATAATCTAGTATATATTATACTTTAAACCTTACAAAATAGGTTCGGTAGCTGTTATACAAAACGTGCGGTTATTTCACATTATGTGAATTCCTTATATATGTATAGTAGAGAGATATATAGTTATTTCATTTTATGCAGCTCACTAGTATTTAGTTATTTCGCCGTATTTAAATTTCCCTACTTATTCCATCTTAAGCAAGCTTCCAACTTTGCATATCACTGAAGTTACTTTGAACCTGGTTATAATTTAATCAGACAGTAATTTAGAATGTGTGATTACATAGGTGTATGGTTAGTTCTACTCTGGGAAATAATGTACTCTGCCATAGCGTTTTGCTCATATTCAGGGAATTCGTCCAACATTATGGCCAGAATACAGTTCTCACAAGTCGTTACAGGGTATTCTCTGATGTGTAACAAAACGGAGCAAAATGGAGTAAGTGGCTCCCGGTTTCGGGTCCTTGTAGATAGCAGTTAATACTTTTGTATAGTTATACCAACATAAATTTCTAGAAAGATATTAAAGACAGAGATGAGCAAGTAGCTCATCCGTCGTGGAAACTATATATCTCGTCAGTTGTGGAGAACAAGCAATGCCACTTGCACAGAAATGAAATGTGTATTCTCAATTTTATTTACTATTTCGCAGACCCGAGGCTACAATCTCGTCAGTCGTGGAGTCATCAATGTAAAAGGCAAAGGGAACATGGCGACTTGGTTTCTAGTCTAACGTACATCTTATATACAACAGATGCACTACCGAAAAATATACATACCTACATACATGTAACCTGTACATATATAATATATAATAAGTGAATAGATATAAAAAAAAGTATAAATGGAACGTAAACTATATGGAGGAAGACTCATCGTATGTACCTATATACCCTGGGATGGCTCTGACGTATGTATGTGTGTACTACTATAATATAAGGTACTGTTGTCTCGGCCAAACATTTTACATTCATACATGCATTCTGTCAATCTAGTCTTTATGTGATAAAATATGAGATTCTCCTCCTCCGAAGAAGAACAAGAAAAAAGAACTCTTACCTCCTGTGTACAAAAAATAACTTGCAATTCAATAAAGAGAGTATCATCATCGTCATCGCTGTATCGCAAAAACCCCATGGGCCATACATTTGATTTTAATCCGGACATTTTTTTTCTTCATCATTGTCATATTTATACTACGGGATACCACATAAGAAGTAGCATTATTTACCAAACACAGACACGGACTTGCTCTCCTCACAGCCACACATTTTTCCCTGACATATTGCGTTTTTCCACTCTTCTATCTATCAATGAGTTACGACCTCATCCCATAGGGCTGCACGCTCGCTCCTCATTCATCTTCCTTTCTAACGATATTGTTATTGTACATATACGTATTTGTAGTTATATTTGTTCTGTGAATTTAATACATTGAATTCCAACAGCAAGCTTTAATCCGGCTACAAAAAACCATAAATCTGCAAGCCCTTTAGACTTTAGGTATTTACAGGGTCGCATATCAGCACATCATAGAAATCTTGATATGTGGTCTGCAACCAGTGGAATGCATATAGTATCATCTGTCTGTACTTCTATAGTATCCCTTACATTTCGTATTCAATTCTCTCCGTTATAATCACCAAACTCGGTAGTAATCTGGAGTGCTTTGTGCAGACGAGAAACCTGTTAAAATCAGCTTTCGGGTTGACTATCAGACCCCTACACACTTGTCTCATGATATAGAACAAGCAATTTCAATGTATGATACTGCAGCCTCAATTTTCTGTATATACCTTCAACCAGCAAAATACTTTATACAAGTTTGATGTTTGCCGTTCGATGCACATATGTATTCGTAATTCCAAAGCCGTCACCGTTTCCAAGCTACTGAGATTGCATTGTGGTGTGGAGTTCATTGAGTGTAAGAGTCAAAGCATTAGGCAAACATGACTATAACATTGGGAGCTACTGGTAAAGACACTTATGTATGTGTGTAATCAAGTGAGTTATAACAAGCAAACAAAGCTTGTGGAAAACACTGAGATAGGGAAACAATCCTTAAACATAGTCTGACTGGCAAACATAATCGTAATACATTGAGTGAGCTCGTTCAATTTATCACGGAGTAATTGGAATATGAATTTTATTAGTGTGCAAACCATGCTGATAATTCGTGGCTTTAGTCAATTATGTCTAAATATCTCTGAGATAAAATGAGTCTCTCCTTTATTGATACAGGGAAACGCAATCAGTAATTATGAGATAATATGATAAATTAATTGAGGAAGCCAGGAAAACAATTATATAATAGTTTGAGCTTGGACCGTGTGCGCCGTCATTACTGGGAACTTTATGGAAAGTATGTGTGGTGTTGCAAAGGGACTTTTAACCGAACCTGGGCAGTTCATTAATTAAGAACTTTACAACAGCAAGCGGGAAACAAATATACACGAGTATGTAGGATCCGTACGATAGAACCCTAATAAATATTAGCAGTGCCTAAATGCATATA
Source organism: Lipothrix lubbocki (assembly GCA_034696945.1). Lineage (NCBI taxonomy): Eukaryota > Metazoa > Arthropoda > Collembola > Symphypleona > Sminthuridae > Lipothrix > Lipothrix lubbocki. The sequence goes on from JAQGAK010000969.1 coordinate 10,079, forward strand.
AGCATAGCTTTATAAGGCACGAAAGAAAGTACCAAATACAAGCAATATAACAGGAATAAAAACAAGATCTAAAGAAACGCTAAAACATCTAAAGAAAAGCAATGTAAAATTGCAAAATGTGAAAGGTGCGGCACTAAGGGAAACGAATGCACAACAGGAACAAATTACTTGAATATTATCGCTAAATTAAACTGTCCAGTTAAATTGGACAGCAACTCCCAAAGAGTATCTTGGTGGTTGAAAACGACTCGACATTTACGGATAACTGGATCCGTAAGCGTATTCGAACAAAATCAAGCCCAGCAAGGGGCAAACGATAATGAAGACACTTTTGCCCGTGTCAAATAAAGGAAATAAATAGGGCGCGTTTGAAAGTGGAAGCCATTCCAAGTTTAATGACAGCTTTTGAGTTACCATGAAATTAAATTATGTACTCGATTTGGAACTTGCCCGTAGTAAACACATCATAGCTCTGTATATGCAATTATATACAATAGTCCTGTACACATTTGACAGTGCACAATTTACTATTTCCAGGAAAGAAAACCACTGAAGACATAATGGTAATACCATTTCCAGGCTGAAGGGAATTTCACAAAGTGAACCTTTTTTCTGTTGTACAGTCGTTTTTTTCTCTTGGTACCATTTGTTAACGTATTTGCAGTAGAAAATCAAAGGGGTCAGGATATGGATGGCAAAGGTTGATGAAGGAAAAACAAATTTTCCAACTTTATATGTTGTTTTGATTAAAGTTTCTACTATGTAAGCATGGAGTGAAAGGAAAAATTGTGCAGATGTATTTGCAGCCAGTAAAAATGTAGGTACATATTTACTTGAAGTGAACAAAAACCCTGAAAAACGAACATTTTCCAAGAAAATGGTAGATCTAGAGTACATTCACATGTATACCTAATGTGAATAAGAGATCCTTCGGCAAAACAAACTACAGGTATTTTGAACATTACGTTTTTATTGAATTTTACAGTTCACTTGTTCTCTTGGTTTTCCCTCTCCAACTGTGCCGACGACTTCTTGCTTGCCTTTTCTCGGCCGCCTTCTTCGATTTCCCCTGTAGCTTTACTTTTTGGCAGTTGTATGTTACAATACTCTCGTTCGGGGAAAAAGAAGGCGAGCGACTCCAATTTCAGGGGAGATTATATTAGGCGTCATCTGCAATTTGGTTACTCTGCATTGCTCCATGGGCGGAAAAAGTTAGCAAAAATAAGATGAAACTCACAGAATGCCTAAGCTGTTTATGTACAATCCGGTATATAGTATAGTCAATTATTATTTAGGAATTGTGAAGATTCCTTGGAGTGAATTTGAAACCTGGACTCTTAAAATAGTTTCTTAAGAAAAAACACAATAGTAAAAGAAGATTATGAAAAGTTTTTTGCTCAAACGTAAGGTAATCAAAAGTAAATAATGAGGAAGCAACTGGATTATATTTGCCAATGTCAATCAGCGTTTGATTTATGTTCCTCTCCTAAATGAATAAAATCATGTACATACCTAGGTATCCTTCATTCTTTCAGACATTGCTAATTGTGTTTGTGAAACAATAATTACATCTTGTGTGTACACCAATGGGAGTAGTTATATGGAATTAGAGTCCAATCGCATTGATTTTCTTATACATTATCCCACTTTCTTCTTCACAGAAACAGAACTTACGCGTTTTGCACATTCTACATATGCGTTCGATAAACATAATTTTTATATTGTGTTCCTCTTTGCATGTTTGCTTCCATAGTGTTCTACTACAGTAGATTATTTATGTTCCGGAGTTCTTACGAAACACCGTTGCCGAGTGTAGGAATGCCTGATAGGCAAACGTCTTGAAGGTATGCACATCTTGTGTATATATAGCGTTAATATTTTATCTACTGATATCATTCGTAATTGATCCCAGCAGACGGAGAAGCCTCAAAACTCTAATTATCTCCAAAAACTTTAGCCCGGAGTCTTTTTTCAATAGCAAATATATATGTACAAACACACGCAAAAAGGAAAACAAACACAAGCTTATAGTAAATTGCAATTATATCTTTCCATTTGCCTCCCTCTATACAACAGCCTGCCTGCGAGTGAGGAAAGGGTATTTAAGCAGGAAACGTCAAATAAACTAAGGTTTTGCACATCCTCATCTGTTTACAAATACTTTTCCTAGTATACGTAAATAGTGTCCCAATATTAATACCAGCAGGGACGGAATCGTGCCTCCATGCAGTCGTAGGCAGTAAGGGGATACATTTCAGATTAGTTTCATCAACCTACCTTGTGTACCTTGTATTAGGCATGCTTACTGTTAATACCGACAGCTAAGTATCTACACGACAACTAAGCATAAGCATCTATACACGACAACTAAGCATAAGCATGTACACGACAGCTATGCAAGAGACTTGTGTATCCACTACACTCTGATTTGCTGAGTCCACCTTTTTGTTATACTTCACATGTCTTTTTACTTAAATCAAGTCTTACTCCTGATAAAGCAGACAGCTTAGAGAGCCCAAGCGCATACATAATCAATTCAATCATGATGTATATAAACATACACTCGGGGTGACTGCAAAATCCGGAGCTACCGAATCTCTATATACTTGTGGTTCCTGTTCTTACGAACGAATATCCACTCCACCATTTAAAATACACGTATTAAGTGATTGCATGGTAATGTTTATATGGGGTTTTGAGGTATTTTCCCCTGCCTACACTCTTCCCTGTACAGCTTGCGGAATGCTTGGATGTGAGATGAGAATTCCATCGTGAATACGGTATAATGTTTTTTCTACGTGGGTAAAGCTAGTCTATCCTAATAAAGGCGAGGCAAAAAGACTCACTCCTGACATATCATATTATGCACATTTTATGTTCTGTCTAGTCGGAGTCGAGGATGTCCGAAACGGTAACGACAAGCTAACAAGAGGCTCAAGCCAAGTTAAGAGGCTACATATTAAATGAACTCATGGTATGTGGTGTCTACGTACATGTACACCTTCTATGCAATAGTTTCTGCAGTGTATTATTAAAGTACCCCGGTGTGTATTACTCAAGTATCTTCTCAACGCAGAGAGCTCATTGTATCCACATAGCGCTGCACGTATTATCAACCTAGACCATGTAAGAACTTTAACGCAATTGGGACACAAGCGTTCCAAACTGACAAGGGCACAAAAAAGTTTATATGCATTAAAGATCAATGCTCACGTCTTTTTGATACGTATAAAATTTGGAAGCAGAGCTAATCTGACCAACCAATGTTTCCACTATATTGATGAGTTTGTTGTCTTGAGTATCTGTGATCTTTTGGGAGTACCTACACACTTAAAGGAATCGGCATGAATAAGCAATGGAGGGAGGATTTCAACATGGAGATAAACAAAGGATCTATATAGCATTCAGCGTTCGCTACAGATTACATGTTACCGCCACAACTCTACAGATATGCCAAGTTTTCCTGAATATTTCGAATGTCGTAGCTACAGATATGTTCAAGTATAATAATACCGAAATGCATATGCATATATAATATAATCAATAGGATATATATGTATAAGTGTACCAATACCAGCCCGTGAGTAGCGCTCGTTAAGTTGAATTGCTGTTGTTAAAAGCTGGAGATCAGTAGTCCATTCTTATATATTTAGGGGATACATCCAATACCAAAGAATTACAAGCAGTCAGATGTAGTATAATCCCTGTATACTCCTTCCCTAGAGCAACCATCGCTGCTATGAAAATATTTTCTTTGAAGCAAGTGCATTATTTTTCATTAGATACACACAATGATGAGCTTACGGCAGTGGTTAATAGCCTTGTTGAAGAAGATCAAAACAGAGAGTGAGGGAGAAGAGTTTGAAAGATGGAAGAAAAAGCTTTGGGGATCAGTATCAAAAGGCCATAAAGTATTTTATTATTAAAGAAACAATACCTTTAGTGTTTTATACCCAGAGAATAATAATACACATTCCTGAGCACACCTTACAAGTAAGTGGTAATCAACAGTAGAGCCAAGCTCCTTTGTACTAATTAAAACCCATAAAAATCAAAGAGGAGCATTCCTGCTTTTTAAAATGAACATGTATGTACAAGTAGTTCATTATACAATGCGCCAGGATCCGTTCCAGAAAACTTATAGACTGCTGATTTACTTTCAGGCATGCTTATTTGCAACTAACAAATTAATGCTAACTAACAAATTAATGGACCAACTTATTACACATCCTCCATACTGGCTAATCTTTAATGTTGGTTATCATGAGGAGCTGAAATAAATCTTGAAATTACATTCATCTTCAAGAACAATTACCTTTAGAATTCTCAAATGCATTCATGTTTAATAGCTACTGCTTCAAAATTTTCGAACACCCTGCACTTTCATAATAATTGTCTTTGCCGTAAAAAATCCTAAGCTCCCAATTGGTTTTGCTTTGAAAGCGTTCAATTTGCCTTTACATAAACTCATTGCACTTTTGCCGGTCAATAACTTTAGCTCGACTCGGCGATAATGCAAAAGAAAATGAAAATGGAGCCTTTGTCTGCTTTTTGCATATAAACTATTAAATGACATTCGTTGAAACTACATATCTGCATGGCATGGACAAGCCCATATGTGCACTTGTTTAGTGTGTTCCTCTTCCCCGAAAATGAATTCGCATGTGGAGTAAGCTAATATATATTTTAAACATTTATATACAGGTATATCGTGACTATACAACGGTTCACAACATATAAATTTGGTTAAGTATATCTATTCTTCTTTACTGAAGTGTCCACTGCAATAGCATTTGTGGGAAGTCAAAACACCCATGTATCGCAAAAAAGCATAAGGAACTCCTGACATGAATTAGCAAAGGTAAAGCTTCTTGTTTGTGAAGGACAAGAACGTTGTCACATATTTCAGCAATGTAGTAGACATATGAATCTCAGGCACGTATGTAAAATATAGTATGCATAGGTATTAAAATTAGTGCGGTTACTACAATATACTCTAATACCCGATATGGACGTCGTTATTGCCGCCGTCATAGTACAATAACTCCGTGTCAATCACACGAAAATAACAAGGACATATGCATTTGCATACACTCGAGTATAATTTGCTGGAATTCAAAGAATAAACTTATGCAAAAGTCTATTGACTCGACTGCTGCTTCTGGTTATTATTGAATTTACGGTATGCATAGTAGTTGCCTCTCCAGTCTAAAACGACATGAAATATTCAACGTAAAGGTATTGCTATGTTCATATGACATACATAAATACCCACGGCATTCTGGGTTTTTAAAGCAACCCCCATTAGATAATCCACCCGAGAGGCGTAATTCAGGTTTTATCTTTTAATTTACTACATTGTAAAAACATGCATACTCCTCAATGAAATACTATTAAGTAATACTTAAGCCGTAATGATGAGTCAATATATTTAAGAAAAACTTGAAAAAGTGAAGCAGTAGCCGTCCAAAGGGTCATTGAGTTACCTTAATTGGAAGTAAACTTAAGTAGTTCTATTATTTAACAGCTTGTCTTGCTGGAGTACGACAATGTTCATAGAAGAGCAAACATGTTGGCGGAACTTGTAATGTATGTTGTAGTTCTATTAAAAACAATTGTTTCAGTACTCCCATAGTGTAGTTTCTTTATTTATCGACTGCATCACATTAGGTCTTCATGTATGTATATAATGGAAATCGAAGAATCCTACCAGGGTGGTGTGTCTCTATTTGAAAGATATGGAGCGTTCATGTGTAAGTGAGAATAACCATGAGCCATTACGGATTCTTATCGATTCCAGCCCGCGCTGATACCATCGTCGGGTGTGAATGATGCCAAACGTTGTCGCATATGTTGGAATTGAATCGGAAATTGTGACATTCCTTCAAAGCCACTGAGTGACATGGACACATTATTTTGACTTGGAGAGAAGCATAAGTATGTGTATAGGGAAAAATTGTTCCTTCTGACATCACGTTGACAACGGGAAGAAAGGAATGCGACCATAAGAAATGTACACATGGTTACTTTTCAAGAAACCAGAAATAAAACTTGTGTAATAGCATCACACATGTATATAATACTAGTGGTACAATTTCTTCTTTGTGTTGAACTTGTGTTGGGAACTAAATAAGAAAGAGGAACAGAAATTGGGAAACTGCACACAAGAAAAGAATGAAGGGGGAAAGGGCAGAAAATTGGAAACTGGAAAGAAGTGTAGCAATAATGATATAAAATGAAAAAATTTCTCGAATTGAATTCTATGCTACGGTTAGCAACACAAAGGCACATCCGAAACTTCTTATGCTTTAGAGATACCTTCCATAGCATGTTGAATGGAAGAATGATATGGAAAATAAAAACTCCTATTTAACCTCGTATTTTCTACTCTGGCATCTACGTACGCATATATATTTATCTGTAGTACTAACAAATAGACCGATATGAGTATGCAAAAACACGTGTGGATGATCACAATACATGTACATATGCAAGTAATATGTAGAGGAGCATGTGGAACATTTATTCCGAGCATTGTGCTCTGCTTTTGAACCTGCTAATGGCAAGTATAGATTCCTTTTGCGAAAAATGAACACACCTGCGGATACAAATCTTGGTTTTTGAGTGTGTAGCTACTAGCTACTAGTACTATCTGTATACCTTACAGCACTGACATGCATGAACTGCCACGAACTTCTAATACTATGAATAATACTGGATTAGTAAAAGCTACTACGTTTGTACATATACATGCCTCAACAATGTGTGACTAAAGTTCCTGACCTGAATAAGTACGTAATGAGACAAGTAGTGGAAGAAGAGGGGTAGTCAGAGACAAGAGAAAGTATGACTGAGAAAGAACAGTTTAATCAATAGAATATACACTAGAAAAGCCGTCAACATAGAATTAGGACGCAATAAATAATGCTACAAAACTTAATCGATCCAATGCACAGGGAAAGAATGATAGGAAAAAAGACAGTCGGCCAACCAGTCAGTCGTTCTTCAACCATGGCTGTGAGTAGCAACAACGTGTATGTCCACTCTTCACCGCCCAAAGGTAACAAACTTGGTTTGTATAGCATAAGTTTGTGTGTGTGTGGTTGTGTGAGTAAAGCATTCCGGTATGTATGTGTGTGTGTGAGTATATCTAACTCGTACAACGTGGCTCGTGTGTATCTGGGAAAGAAAGTTCTTTCTTATTCCTTTCTCTGCTATACTTAGTTTTCCCTTTTTTACTTTGTCCTCTTTTTAACACTTTTCCCGAGAGTGCCTTCCCTCCCTCCTCTTTCCATTATCTTCTTCCTTCCTCTAAACAATTTAGTTCTCAGTCAAACTTCCTAATCCTGCTCATAATACCCCCTATAAAATCGCGCTTTTACACTATCTCAAAACGTGTCTGCCTTTGTAGCTATTTCCGGCCAGGGAGTTGCAATTCGACAATGGGTTCGAGCTGGGGATTTGGACAAACTCGAACAAGTTATATTGGATGGACAAGGTAAGATCATTTTGTTTCATGAAGCTAATTTACATCATACAGGTCCTAGTATATGTTATGTCAACATTGCGAAACTAGGCTAATTAACCATAATTGTACCGAATAGCTCCAAATATTATGTACCCATACGTTTTCCAACTTGGAAATAAACATGCTTCTCGGATGAACTTTCCGGCATGGATGAGCATGAAAGTTAATAATGCGCAAGAACATGTATGAGCACATTTTGCCCTTAGGCGTATTTTTATCTCAATGCACTGAGACTTCTTGACAGCCGAGTTTTAAATCTTTTTGAGTAGGTATTTTAATTTTAAAATGTGTATTAAAATTGCAATTTTTAAAATAAATAGGTTAATTAAGTTTAAAGTTAAAAGTTTGGATTGAAATTTAATCGAATCTGGCATACAGAATTCACATTAGAATGCAGCATATAATGTAAAATATACGTTCATCTACATATAACATGATCACTCATAAGATGAAATCTAAAGTGAACATCTGCTCTCATAACTGTTTCGTAATGACAATTTTAAATGAGTGGCTTCAAATGAAAGTCCTGATATGAGTAATAAATGTTTAACGCTTGGAAACGTTTTGATTTTGATCTAGGAGCCCGATTGCTAGGCTTAATTGACACGACGGCTGAGCCGAAGGTGAAAGTTTTTCTTCGGTCGGTAAGTTTTATAGTACATATTCTTTGTCTGGATATAGAAAAAATAATGTTTAGGTCACGCTTCTGCTTTTTTGCCATGAGATGGATTTAAAAGTCTTAAGTCCCGTATGAAATTCATTACGTGATGGGGGATTCTTTATGCATATTTTTAATTTTCTTCTTCAGTAAAATATTAAAATCCGACTTACTCCAAAGACTAGCTGCATTGAGGTGCAGAAGAGACGAATACAAGTTAAATGGTGGCCTAGAAATTCCATTTCTTATGTCTCAAATTGGGCATGCTTATGAATACAAAATGAACAGACAGTTTTCTGATACAATGAAACTTCCAACTATTGACATAAAGTAAGCAAGAAAGTACCGACAGCATCTTCAAAACTTTTCCTTACATACATTTGAACAAGAACAAGAGATAGTTCGCACTACCTTTCATGCATAGTCTACGTGTTATTTGCATTCAATCCTTTGCTAGTACACCTACCGCGCCTATATTGACTATACGTGCAGAACCAAGCTAGTCAAACAAACAATTTTCTCCTGTAATGCACTTGTTACAATTGTTTGAACATATTCGTTTAGTTTATTGAGCATACTGTACCCAACACAAATTTCCTTTGGCAAGCCCAACGTCATGAAAACACTGAAGTAAAATAAGGGAATAAACACATGTACATCGATGGAGACTTTTAACAACACACATGTCAGAACTGAGTGCATCTTGAGAATGACCTCACAACTGTTTACGTATGCCATACTTTGGTGACAATTTCCCTGCCTTTAAGCATTTTACTCGACATCTGAAACATTTTAAGGGCCATATCCTGTTCTAGTACCGTAGGAAATTCAAACCAGAGACACTTGAAACATGTTTTCATCCGTCCTTTCGCAACCTATGGTAACCTGTAGTACCTCCAGGCTGCAATAAACTTCTCAACTTTCTGCTTTATTCAATTCAGTCATGCCAAAGTTCCTATTTTTTTTGCTAAAATGCCATCAAGTTCTCTTTTAGAAAGTCAACTTAGGTATTTATATATGAATAAATATTATTGGATACCTACACTTCTCAAAGGATCGGTTTCAGTGTTGCTTTTTGCATAATTAAAGCATAAAATTTTAAACACTTGATTGGCTAATGCAGCCTAAATTAAGAATTTTCTCGGAATATCAAGCTTATCGACGTGAGTAATTAAAACATAATTTAGTTAGCAGCACAATTATTTAATGGAGCTAATACAGGTTTTTGGAACATGAGCTGATAACTGATGGCGAAAATTTGTTGATGTCAGCACTACACTAGAAGCTTGCAGCAGCTTACCCATATAATGCTTTTACCTGGCGATTATTAATGCTCAAGAATTCGGAGATTACATATTCATAGACCTCAACAGCAGGCTCACAAAGCATATATAGCTATAGCTTCTAAGCGATTATGCAATATATTATAACTGTAATATAAGTATGTTTGGGGATTACGAATACTCTGTCTGCGAAAAGTAATTAACTTGGTGTTATACGACAATTATGGGCAATGGGCCGTACCATCGAGTACCTCTTGGAAGCACGACGGGGATGTTAGATGTTGACGAAACTATAATCCTTCCTATTGGGAATGAAGTGATAATATGTGGGAACGTTAAACATTATGTATTGCGGTGTGTTCAGAGTATAATTTTGCTTGTGCAGTGCATTTCATCATTATTACAATGTTCTGCCGTGTAAGAATTCATGTATACAACACGACACAATTTATCTTCTTGATGGCGACTGGTCGCACATATGGAGAACAAATGCGAATCAATAATTGTTTCTCAAGATTATGATTACTGAATTAATTAAATTCATATTGAATTTCTTTCATTTATAGGTGCCCGCTTACATGGCCAAAGTGGATTTAATTCATGACGCAGGTAGGTAAAATAGCAAAAATGTTGTTAAGACTCATCGTCAACATATTTATAAAAGCACATGTCCTCTTTAACATCTACATATGTTTCCACCAACCGCAGTGAGCACGCATATAAAATGAGTAAAGTAATAAAAAGCTACAGGATAAAGTACTGTGTGGTAATTTCCTTAATGCCTTTGGAAGTAATCGATGTAGTGGTCGGTTTCATGTACGTATACATATACATACTTCTTGAACTTGTATGACTGTATATTTTTTAGTAATCCGAGGGAGTCTCCGTGAAACTCAGGCATTATTGGATAAGCGAAAACTTGCCACCGGAAGAGACGCAGTGGGTCGTGGACTTCTACACAAAGCAGTGCTGTACAATCACAAGGCTGTCATTGAATGGCTTGGAAAGAAATACCCGGAAACTCTTCACATTAAGGATAATGTAATGATATTTCAAAAAATCTTTTCTTATAATATAAGTGTCCTCATGTATTGATTTTTTATAGTAGCCCTCCCCCCACTCATTTCCTCTTTTCCGACTGTACAGTTATAGTCATTAATTTATAAAGCACATATAAACATTCACGTAGATTGGTGTTCAGTTCTTTCGGCAAAGACTAGAATAAACGAAAATGACCTAATATTAAGCCATTAACCTATATTTTGCTAAGTAAATATAAGTATGAAATTGTCGGCTGACGTGGAGCTATTATTTTCTTATATGTGAACCCTCGTATATACTCTTCCATACGTAAGGAGGCAAGAACGGCCCTCCACTACACAGCTGCTTCAAAAGATCCGGATGAGCTTTACGCACAATTAACAAAATTGGGCGCCAAAGAGACAATCGATATTCATGGTCGGAAGCCCAATTACTATATTAATCACCCAGAAAATTTGGATATCGAAGGTCCAAGGTCGCTCTCGAATAGTCGGACCAAGAGACCCAGATTAGAATCAACTCCTAATTCTAAACCAATAAGTTCAACGATTACACGCGCTCAAATCAGGATTTGGATTCACGAGCGTGATGTGGGGAAATTAGAGAAAATCGTTTGGTCTGGTCATGGTGATAAATTACTCCTAGGTAAAGTATCAAATCCTATTATTATTACAATCCTGAACATTGTGTTTGGTTACTTTGCCTTTCTTGCAATTACATTAGAGATGCTATAATAGAAGATTAGTTAGACTCATGGCACACCATTAACCTTGTAGACACACAAAAGGTGTTCCTTTCAGCCCACAACGTAGATGTAGGTGATGTTTATACCTACCTATATGTGATAAGCTATTTGCACATATTTTTTTTCTATATGTACACATGGTGTGCAGCCCTATGCAAATTTTGTAGAACACGGATTTATTAGAACTATTTGTCATGAGATTTTAGTTCTTACAGACCGTTTTTTTTTCAATTCATTTCACGCAATTTTTTGGGGGATTTGGCATCTGACGTACAGAAACGACCAATAATCCAAAAGTGAAGAAGTTTCTTCTCAATGTGCCCCACTTACTGTCCAGGATCAAATCCATCCATTCGGCTGCCATTAATAACGACGTTGAAAGTATCAAGGTAAGCATATTTTACTTACGTATGTACGGTCAATGGATAAGGTCTCAATATACAGTCTTGCATACGGTTTTTTAAGGGTTCACAGGCCAAAGCTTGAATCTCACAACACTGTACTGTGTATACATAAAATAACGTTTCTGAAAGCTTATCATAAAAGCAAAAATAATTTAGCCAAATCAGTTAAAACCTGTGTAAGTATGTAATACCCAAAAAATTTTAAAAAGTGACTAAGCTTTCTTAGTTTCTTAGCTCCAAAAGCCTCAAGAAAAGCTGTATCACAAAGGTCTAGACCACATAAAAGATATGGATAAGGGGACATTAAAATATGCTATTTTTACATCTGTTTGATATTTCGCATCTAATTTCTATAGTTCCGTAAGGGTCGGATTCGCATTACAATAAGCTTTCAGATGAAGGATCACATAATTGAAGGATAAACATTTTGCATTTGAACCCCTAGAAAAACATATTCTGCAAGACCCGGCACTAGTTAATATGTGTATGTATGAAGCCCGGACGTAGTTGATTTACTACATTATACCTATCTGCATTAAGTCTGGAATACATATTTTAACTCACTCGCTTGTTCAAGCTTAATCAAACGAAGGGCAGAGAAAGAGCGAACATTCACGCGATGATTTCATTGCAAGTTTTTCATAATTAAATGGCATTTGATAGAACACATGATATTTCCAGCCAATGTTGGCGTAGTTTTAGTAAACCTTCGGGAGTTGATATATTTTCCATATCCGGCTGATAGTACAGTGCAGTTAGAATAAGGCACTTCTACTTTTGCTTTTAAGATTACGAGTCAAGCACGATCGTACTCACTAATATTCGCGCATATATTTAGGTAGACATAAATGTACTTATACTTGGTCATCGTAGATTTCTCTAATAGTGCTGTGGTCATTTACATGTGTGTTTGTGGTGTTGGTTGCTTAGGAAATACGCAGTAAGACTGAAATTCCAGAGGTTTTCACTGCGAAGGACTCTCATGGACTGACAGCATTACACAAAGTGAGTGCTATCAAGAAGTAACATCGGTTTGATTATGTGTGTATATACAAGCTATCGAAAATCAATATTACATGGGTCATTTTGAAATACGTAGACATGCATACATTCTGTATGACATTTTGTAGTATGTAGTAGTAGTCTGCTGGGAGTATTATGTATATGTTGATGTTGTGACTCGTGGAGGCTTTTCTTTTGATGACCTTTTTTGCCATATACTGACTGACTGTTGTTTTCCCAAGGCTGCTGGATTGGGTCACAGAACGGTCGTCGAGTGGTTTCTTTATGAGTTTCCAAATCAGCTCATCAACGATCAAGACAATGATGGTCGAACACCGCTTCACTACTCTGCCAAGGAACCTTCTACTTACAACTTTCTGGTGAAATCTGGAGCAAGCGAAACTATTGTTGATAACGTACGTGTGTTTGTATCAATAAGATGATGTACAAATTGGATGTCTTCCTCTTTCCCCTCATACATATATACGACCTATATAATAACAGGGAAACAGAAACACATCTTTTGTTTTACTTTGTCTTTTCATGTTTCATGACAACTTCCTCGGCAATTTAATATCTCTTGCTAGACTTATTCAGTCTTCTAAACACATAGAATATGTACATAATTATATGTAGATAGTCCTTTTTTTTATAAACATACTCTCAAATCGGTTACAGAAAGAAACTTCTTTTAATCAATAACATGAATCAATAATGTTGTCCTATGTCTTCAAAGCAAATGCTACAGATATATTGCCAAGTGCAGTACACACACACTATTAGTGTATAGGAACATGTAGCATCTATCCAGACAAGAGTATTCACTATAGTTCCTGTTTACATGTGTGTATCTTACATGTGTTTAGTAAGTACTTTTTCAAAGTAATGTATGAATGTACACACAGAAAGGGAAAACGCCAGCATACTACAAAAGAAACGTAGCGGATTTAGATGGAAGGCACCTTCGCAACGTGCCTGATGCTCCCAGGGTTACGGGCGAATTAACTCCGTGGGACCGCGTTGTTACGAGTCCAGGAGCAATCTTAGATCAAAAAAGAAGAATCTCGAATGGGGAGTTTAATGATGAGCCACATCATCAACCACCCGAGCCCAAGAAAACTATTTATGACTCGGATGGCTATAATGGAGATACGGAGGGGAAATATGAAATACCTGATGATATTGGTCACTTTGATGTAGAAGTTGCTGCGGGCCAGCTTCTGGATAATGATGATGATTTTGAGCCTCCCATAAATGATGACGATGATTTTGAACCTCCTGTAAAAAAAGGTAATGATGAGAACGAGCCAGAAATAGCGCGTGAAGCAACACCTGATGATGACAGCATTCCTGATTTAACACCACCACCCACGCAACAGAAGGCACCTTTAAAGCAACAGAAGTCCTCTCTACAGCTGCAGGATCAACCTCAGGAGCAGATTCAGGCTCAAGAGGAATTTCAAGAGGAGGTTGAAGCTCCAGCTGAACCACAAATACAGTCCTCAGATCCCGAACCACCACTATCACCACCTCCACAAGCCAAAGTAGGGCGAACGGAAGAGGAATTCAGTGTTGGGCAAGTACAAATTTTACAACTTGACACTGATGAGGATCTCGGCGGTGGTATCACGGATGAACAAATGGACGAAAATTTCATTGATGATTCTGAGGAAACACAAGAGGAGACGACGACTACCACAGAAGATCCCAACATCGATGCGGAGTAAGAGAATTTACGATTTTTTAAGGTTAAACAACTAATGGAGCACATACCTAAGTATTTCTAGCTCATTAGGACGAAATAAGTAGTATTTGCACAGATTTTACATTTCAGCTGTGTGGTTTTCCTTTTTAAAAGCTGGTAATGATGTGTATTTCATACTACTTGTTCTGTTGTATATGAAGAGCTCTCTAATCCTAATCATACCGTTCCCTAATGTACGTTCTGTACTGATCCCTTCAGTTTGAAGTATACTCGTTAGGAGGAAAGTCAGTCGGTGGTAGCATTATCACAAGCTTGAGCGCTGTAAACCTAATAGGACTTGGATGGGGCTTATGAATGGTTGACTTAAGCTCGTATTTTATTATGCATGTCACAAAACGTCATCTTCAATTTTCCTAAATGCAGAGATATGGAGAAACTTGTAGAACTTGTCCTCGACGGAAAAGGAAATGAACTCTTAAACATTAAATCCCGGAACCCGGAAGTTCAGGAATTCATCACGAACATCCCTGCTTACATGGCTAAAATAGCCTCTATTCATGCAGCAGCTGGCAGGTTCCTCAAATATAAGCTCAATCCCACAGAAAATCAATTTACATTAAAAGACTAATGAGAATTTAATATAACAGCTGCATGTCTTTGTATTTAAGTGGGAACCTCCGTGATCTGCAGACGATTTTGGATCGTAAGCGCCTGGCATTAGCAAAAGATCCCAATGGTCTCGTGCCATTGCACAAAGCTGTATTGAATGGGCATTCCAAAGTGATTCGCTACCTAGCCTCAAACTATAATCAGGTTTGACACTCATTTATTTCCACTTATGTAATTCTTAATTTAGTTTTGAGGAACATTTTCGTCGTAGTTCTTTAAAGTTCGTTTGAAAAAGTTAAACATGTACCGGTTTGTGGGTATCTTATTGACATATACGTAGTAATTTGACGTTTTTCAACCAAGATGTTACAGTATTTTAATTTTTCATTACCTAAATTCAGGCTGGGAAAGTTTACCAGACCACAGTATTATAGATGCAACTCCTCCGGTTTAAGGTGCCGACTATGTCCGGAGGAGTTGTAATATGATATGCTTTGCAATCCTTTATCATAATTATCGCAGTTTCGGCATATTACCCAGTGGTGTAGTCGCGACTGCGAATCCTTTATGCCATAAGTCTTTTCGTTTGGAAAGTTTACCAAAATTATAATTGCATGAAAACTTTTTAAAACAATGTCAAAACAGATGGAAACCACAAAGTCATGCCACTCTGCATAAACTTTTACTACGTTTATCCAAACGTTTTTCGGTAGGATGGTTATTTAAACTTCATCCTTGAAGTCATGTTGACTTATACGTATGTAGGTCGATAGTATTTTTACCATGTAATAAAGCAGGGCTTAAAATATTTGTTATCAATGCAAAAAAGTTTTTAAGAGTACATCAAATTCAGAACTCTCCGCAACTTTTCCCCACAGTCCCAAACATATATGAACTCTAATCGGAAGTTGGTAAAGGAAGCCAACGCTTATTGTAAACACAAATATAGTACTTACAGCTTCTTATAACTTAAATGCGACTACATAAATAAATATACGTAAATGCTTCTGCAACAGAATCAGTTTTATCTTACGCTTGGTACTTTATGTCAGAAGTTGTTTACAGATCAACCGCTACCTCCTCGAATATTGCCGGAATGATAATATTATTTGTCTTGAGTTTCTCTATATCTTTTATTTCCTTGTACCTGTCAGCTTTTCTGTTAAAATGTTTAATCGGATTATAGGTTTTTTTTATTGTTCCTAATACTTGAGATGATGTTCTGAATATGCAAATTTTAAATCTATTCGACCAGGTAGCCTTAGAAAACTTTCAAAAATACTTTGCCGAGACCATTTTATTGATTTATGTACTATAGTTTTGGTTACAAAAGCCATGATAAAGTTCACGGAAAGCCTGTGTTGACACACACCGCTATCAAATTTACAGTAACTGTCGCATTCATTTTCAAGTTGTAATTGCTTTATGGGTACTTATGTAAAGTTAAGTATCAGCGGTAGAAACCTTCAGTGTAACTTAACCACTATAGTTGGTGTGTGATTCTTTATCACGTGGAAGTGTAAATTATGAATTGTGTTTCTAAAGCCTTTTTGTATCAGAATACATTGTGTAATGTGTATTTAAAGACTATAGTTCTATGCACTACACTACACACGCTTACAAACGGATACAAAGTCTTTACAACTTCTACAATTCCCATTGGAATCTCGTCATGGATGAATATAAACCGCCGGCAGCAAGAGTTTAGTCGCAGGAAATATTACCAAAGCTTTTAAAGATGTGCAATAGTAGTTTGTATTCAATTCAGCAAATAGTTTTTGGCTAAAACGAACCCGAAAAAATACAGGATCACGAGTTTATCCAAATCCCTGGATTTATATTATGTACAACATTTATATATATTCGGGCATTAATACAATATGTACTTATAACTACTTTGGGGAAGTTTTTAAAAGGAAGACAATCCTCTTGATCATTACTTCAAGCTCATATTTGCACTTTGTACCATCGTCAACACGGTACGAACGGATACTGCTGTCCTGCTTTTGTGCGAAAATTAATTACCAATACTGCTCGTCCAGATGTGAATTCTGTGAATTTTCACATCCAGTTCTGTAAGAGTTAAAATCCAGCACATATTGACACAAATGTAGAAGCTTGATTTGCAACGCGACTAACATATTGAGTTAATTTCATATGATGTGCAGATAAACTGCCTAGGGAATTATGTATTTCTACATAGACTTCCTTATATGGAAGCAACATCAAACAGTTTTCAACTACCCTGTAGATGTGTACGGTACCAAATGAATAGGAAAATGCCAAAAAGTAAAGCAACCCCTATATTGTACCTTTGTATGTATACGTACACTGACTTGTGTATATTCGGAATCAAAAGATTGAAACACCATTCAGTTTTGCAATCGTTGCGCAAAGTTAGCTATCAGATTGAATTCAACAGGGGATTTCCATGTAACCTCAATCCTGGAAACAGTTTTGAAATAAAAGCTACTACGCGTAAAAGGTTTTGGGAAAATTAATAAAATTGCATTTGAATAGCTGTCAGCCTAGTTTGGATGTACACATAATCGATACCCTTGTTTCTTGATGATCGATCATCGTATATGTTGTCGTTAATTTTCTTACATAGAGCCTCAACGTGAGAGACAATAATGGACGGACCCCCCTTCATTATGCTGCCACTTTATCTGATTCGGGAGTTACTTACAAAGCGTAATGATTTATCTTGAACGATCATACACTGAATTATTTAGAGTGTGAAGAGACAATAAAGAGAAATGCTTCTTCAAATACCCTCATTGTCATTTCATATATGTAGGTTAATTGGAGCGGGTGCGGATCCCAATGTAAAGGACGTGTCCGGAAATACACCAGGAATTTATTTGCGAAACAAAGACCTTCTGTCACACGCAGATTTAGTACGAGCCATCACAAACAGTGTCATGGTGCCCTCAGCAGTGCTGAGAAAACATGCGGAGACATGGCAGCGTCCACCATCAGGTAACCATATGCAGCTCAGGAGCACAAATCCAGTCAGTCAGAAAACCTTAGATCTGCTCAAGGAAGCCTACAAAAATCTTATCAAAGAAGAGTCGATTTGGGCCAGGATCCTGAATAGACTCACCAATCAAAATCGTTGTCATATCCCTAAAGAGTATATTCAGAAGTATTTGACACCTCAAGTTTTCACTGTCCTTTCCGACAGGACTACGTTTTACGGTGCCACTTTGTTAGACGTAATCAAATTCTATCCCCAGGCATTCATTGTTGCTCCTGATCCCCACTCCTATGTCATTTTCAAGGAGCTATTCTATCCGGTAATAGCAGACCATGCTAAGACCAATTCACGAATCCATCCGAAACTCCATATTCCAGGTGAGACACAATTTTTTATATTGCTGCCTTCTCGTATATACCTTCCTAAATTAATATCAGTTGGAATTTCCTGTATGTATAGACAAATATTTGCAGAGGTGATAGGAAGGATTGCATTGCCTTTGTGTGTTATGTAGAACCAAAATTGGAAGATTTCAGTATTCCTGTTGTGGATGTACCTTCCAAGTTTGTAACACAAGTTCGACTACAATTGAGTCGTAATATTCAACCGTTTCCGTTTTTGCCTCTAATGAAAGTCGATGAATTATTTGAAGTGGAAAAAATTATTCGTTCGGCAGACAAAGTCCATACATCCATGACACGTACATATTTGGACGATTTGGACAGGGAAAAACGGAAGCAATTGGAATCCAAGGGCTTCTGGTTCCCTCAGGTTCTTAAAATATCATTCATGATCCAAAATGCACCTCTCTTCTTCCGAACCTGATAACTGTATCAGATTCACCCTTGCTATGCACTGACACCATACGAAAGAATTTAACATTGATCCTGAAAACTGTCGACAAATGGAGTACAGAAGCTTTACATATATGTCTGCTTGTGTATTTTTCTTAGGCTACGAAATTAAGTCGATTTTGGCCAAAGGCCAGAGCTTTTTACACGAGTGAGGATCTGACGAGAACCATTTGGGTGAACGGCCAGGATCACATGGACATTGTCATAACCTCTATCTATGGCAAATTGGAACCTATGTTCCGTCAAATGCACGAGATTTACAAGAACCTTAAAGATTATATGGAGTTCCACTTTAGTTCTCAGTTTGGATTTTTAACGGTGGATCCATTTCGCGCAGGGTCTGCACTCAAGGTTTGTTTTACACATTTTATAACAAATGGATTATTATTAATATTAAACATATTTCTTTACATAATACCTACCTTAATTACAATAACACTCAAGCCTTCACTTAAGAAACTTGACTGTATAGAAGTTCGAATTTATTTCAGGTTAACTTCACAATTCGATTGCCTTCTTTAATGCAAGAGCGTTCCGAGCTGGCCTCAAAATGCGACGAGCTGGACTTGTATATAACGTGGAAAACGGGCAGCGACTACGTCGAACTTGAGAATAAGACCACCGTTTCAAATGAAATAGAATTGCTAACACGAGTGGCCAACTCTATAAATACCTTAATTGAATTAGAAACTAAGAGAGCACGAGAATTATTTTTTCTAGAGCAGAAACAAAAGAAATTAAAGAAATGACTGGATTTGTGTTGAGATTTACGAAAATTCGTTTGTGTATACTTATTTGTAATGGTCAAAACATTCCACTGCCGGCATAATATTTTGCACATTGCATGATAGCATACTAATAATGCATACATGCATGTATGAACTATATAGTATGTCAGGTAAGCCAATGGCAGTGGATTTCAGGCCAGATCAGTACTGAGAAGCTTTTATTTTTTTAATCCCTCCAGGAGAGAGTCAATTTCCTGCCATTTGGTCCGAAGAGGGAAAATATTTGGCTTCCGTTCTAGGTGATGCTTTAGTTAAAGGCTTAACACAAGTGAGTCAAGAGAGGCCCGAAGATCCCGTCGAGTACCTGGCAAACTTTCTCAGAAAATACGGTAAGGATGGTCCTAGACCTGACTCTCCGGCTTTTGAAGAGGATGCAATTGCACAGGCTGCTGCTGCCGCCACTGTTACTTCATTGGCGTTACATAATGGACTCCCATCAGAAGCCTTGCCAGAAGTTGAAGAGCAGACAGAAGAGCCAACATCCGATGAGCCAATTGATACTTCTGATGAACCTCCTGAAGAGCAAACTTCGGATGAACAAGGGGAAACCACTATGGAAACAGCAGACGATGAAGCAACTCAAGCTGAAGAGGAGCAAGTCGGAGAAGAGACAGAAACTCAAGGGAAAGTAGAGACAGAGGAAAATGAAGTTGTGACTGTTGATGCTACTGAGGAAGAGGCTGGAAATCCCGAAGAACCAATGGAGGAAGACGGAGAAGGTGAAAATGCCCAACAGGAAGCTGCGGATGATGATGGTGAAACGGTAGGTGAGATAGAACCCAAAGTGGAGGACGATTCCACGAATGAAACTGACCAAGCTGTACCTGACACAACAGACTCAGAGGACGCTGAGATGTTGAAACGACTAGAGACTGAAGTAGAGGAACAGAATGAGGATGAAGAACATGAGGATGTGGATGCAATTGAGTCCCAAGAAGATCCAGAAGAAGAAATAGAAGGTGCTGGTCAACGTGATGGTAAGTAGTACATACATGGCTTGATCAAAGGGTGAAAGCATAGAATCTAATTTTTGCAATTAAATTAACCTTGACTTGAAAACTAATTTATTTCTCGACAGAACGAGGTCAAAGTGTATTACATTTTGCTGCTGCTCGACCAGGAGGATCTCAGACTCTGTTAGCTTTCCTTCATAACCCTACCGTGAATCTAGCATGGAGGGATGAGAGGATGAAGACTGCAAGAGATGTGGCTTCCAGCTTAAATCGATCTGAAAATCTGCAAACTATAGGTAAACATCCCCTGCTATATAAAGTATAGATACTAATACCGTGTATAGACATATAAGTCTTATGTGGTATGTATACTTACATATCATGTGGATGGAGTATATCTGCATTAAGTATTATGAATGGTACAGATTAGACGTTCATCTACATCTACATATGTAATGCGTAAGTATTTTAGATGTACACCGGTGTAATAATAATATCTTCTCTATTTCAGATTCTTACGTCGTGGGTAAAGCAATGTCAGGGGATTTAGAGACGCTGCAAAAACTGCTTCTTGATGGTTATGATCATTTAGACGGCATTGAAGACACGAACAAGAATAACATAATTGAATTGGCGGGGAAAGCTGGGCAAGAAAATGTCGCTAATTTTCTAAAATCCGTTCCACAATTCCAAGAGAAGCTTGATAAATTAATGGATAGTATTCGCCTGGGCGATTTAGACCGAGTCAAGGAATTCCTAAAGGATGGTAAGTGTATGCCAATTATACATATATGACTACATCTAACAAAACAAAATTAATGAATCCAAAAACAAGCCGAGCGGTAATGTAAACAGAACCCACCCTGTGTGAGATTATAGTCCCGTAGCCTCAACCGACTTTATATGCTAATAATGACTTGTATTGATGCATATTTTTGTATTAAATTGGGCATACCTATCTATCCATATACAGTTCCAGATCTCGCAGTTGCAGTGGGTAAACATGGAAGGACTCCTCTTCATGTAGCCGTTCTCTGTGAGGAATATAGCATTGTGCAGTATATTGCCCAAAATTTTCCCCAAGCCCTCCGGAAAGGCGACAACGTAATGACTACACAATCTTTTGATAATATTATTTGTTTTGTCTAAGCGTAGTTTCTTAATACGATACTTTCCTTTTCCTGGCTTCAAACGCAGATGGAACGAACCGCCCTCCATTATGCAATGGGAATTGAAAAGGTTGAAAAGATGACTAGAATATTAGGTAACGAATCTTTACAATTGTTATGCTATAAATGTTCCCACTATTTATCTTCTAATCTGTACCCCCATCTTATCGAACATGTATTCCCACATCTTAACTTGCTAAGTGTATTACTCTGTATTACTATCGACAATCGAAATTCTATAAATTATTCCAATTTAATGGATGTTTGCAGTTCGTATGGGAGCTAAACGTGTGCTAAAGGATGTAGTAAGTGAAACACATAGCTATTAATTATATTTAATATAGCCTGTTTATATTTAAGTTTTATATTATAGATTGTTTGTTGCATCTAATATTAATGTGTTTATATTTCTTTGCTGATTGGCAGAGGGGTCGACAGCCAAGTTACTATTTTATCAATCGAGAAGAAATCGCTATTTTACAGGAAGAAGAAAAATCCACATAAGCGATTTATTATCCTTATACAATTTTACTACTTTCCAGTCTTACCATGATAATATAGGTATGTTAATAATGAATAATTAAGATTTACTCAACTGATACGTACTTTTGGGACAACAACAAAATTTTCGTCTGGTTTTAGATTACATACGTGGTGAAAGCCCTTAGTTTTCCAACTAATCATTTCAGAGGAAACATAATTGGCATTTATTGTGATAAGTCAACGAAAGCAAAAAATAAACAGCAATAGTAAGTATTACATTCTGATAGAACTTTATGGACTGCTCAACCGCTGGCAATGAAAATTATCAACTCCAGTGACACTCAACCTCACTCTTTTGTTTCGAATAAACATATTTACATACATACATGTACACAGCTTGTAGCTATATATACATTCGTGGCATTTTATTTAATCTATAAGAAGAAAGATCAACTTATTTATACCAGCACGAAAAACTTTTATTGTGGTATATTGATCCATCCAGAGCTATAAGAATAGTTTTCAACCTGAGCAGCACTGTCACCGAATTATTTTGAACTTTCAGTTTTCATAAAAAAGTTAATCTTCTCATGGAAAAAATATACTTCTAAAACATCTTTAATGGAAACCCATAAAATGATACTGCCATGAATATGCACAGTTACGTAGAGATGCCCGTTCAGCCCACGCAAAATACATAATTTAATTACACTTGGTTCAGCATATACTCTTGCCTTAAAATCTGCTGGAGTATAATTATTATTGATGGCTAAAGTTGAAAAACTCATCTCCTGTCTGACACCTCACTGATGATGAGCGTATGAGCGTTGCATACCTACATAAGACCAAGACTATTTTCATCCTTTATGCAGCCTGGTTCCAGAACGATTCATGTGTATGTAACTATATCATTTTCATTTACTCATTATTTATGCAGGCTCCGTTATTAAAACACCGAAACCGTGTAACAAAAGGATGGAAAAATACCATGTATATCTACATTTTATCCAATCTGTTGCTATCAGATAGTTTTACACTCTGTATTTGGTTGTACCTCCGTGCATTGTCTAAAGAATTTCAATTTCCGAGTGTCATTATACATCATATATACTCATCATACAACATTAAAAGTTTCTGCAAACCTGTTGGCTGCATTTACCTAATAACATGTTCAATTAAGTTATAAAATACTCAGTATATCCGTAGTTCTAACCCATGTGCAAACACTGACAGCGTATACTACAACGGACGTGATTTTACCTCCGGGGTTGAACTCGATTGACGCAACTACAATGCCGCTTCGATTTACTGAACAGATATTCTAAATTCATACTTATATCCCATGAAAGTACTTTGAGTATCTTCTTACCCTCTGCTCAAAATTAATCCAACACTAAACCAAGACGACGTTCAGAATAAATCGATGGAGACGCTGGAAGAACATAGTCTGTCGTAGCTTCTATTTGAAGAGTGTCTCATCGCATAAACATTTCGGCAAAAGATCGATCCCACGAGGGCAATTTTTTCCCAAAGGCAAAGTAATTTCCAGATTCTGTCTAGTACAGCCCACACTCACTACCACCTACATAAAGGGAATTTTAACCTGCGATCAGCAGATTGCTCGACAACGGATATAAATACTGCTTGCACTTCATTTGCAGCATTATCTTTGGTTGTGCGGTTCCAGCTTTAAAAATACAGACATTTCCATCCCAAAACTTTTCAATATACAATACAATTCAAGGTACAATACTGCTTAAATGTCCTATCCAGAAAAGCAAACGAAACGGTCGGTGACTTAATACCTGTGCGTTTGTAAAATCTATTGAGGTTATGAGAAAATTTCCCACACATCGAAATATATTCAATCGAAAGTTTAGCAGCAAAAGTGGAATTCTCGATCTCAAAAAAATGACAAGAGGTAAAAAATACGAAAAAGTAAATACATACGAATATTTATTTAGATCTCAAGAACGAATGTACGTAAAAATAGAAATCATATTAGCCTACACTACAGCTTAAATCCGTTCCACACGCCCGTTTTTTCCCATTCCATTTTGTCACCAGGACGTTGGTATTTTCTCAACTTGTTAACACGTTTCATGCGTTGCTTCACTCGAACTTCCAAAATATTTCTTTTCTGGAAACTTTTGAACCTAAAATCAATCAAGAATAAAATTAGGAAAACAAAATTAATTAATACTAACAATAAGACTTCCTTATCATAACCACACAGTTTGTGATTTCACAACTTTCAAGTTACACCCCGCGTGTATAAATGGTAATTTGAGAAATTTGCATATAGTCAATAACGTCACTGAAGTAGAAGGCATCAAAGAGAAAGGGAGTACTACAGTGGTTAATGGTTGCACGTAGTTTCGACGATAAATACCAATTCCGTCCCAAACTTTTGTAAAATATGTTGTCCAGCCAAACGAGATGCATATACATATGCGCACTCCTCTCGCTCCCGTTACAAAAACTATATTTTCTCAACTTTCAATGAATATCGTTGATGACTAAATTAAATAAATAAATACCTGTCTAATAAAAGGTTTGATGAAGTTTTAGCTTCAACTAGACGTCCAGTCAGTTCATCACTTAATAGAGGGTTAAGTTTCTCAGGTTCAAACTGCCATTTGCTCAACATTTTCTGGCCAAATTTATCAGTGTCGACTTTTTTATTCATCTTTTTCTGATGTTTTGCTTGTCTCTTAGCAACCTCTTCATCAATCTCACGACGTATTTGTTTAATTCTGTACACATCTGCTTCCATAACTCGAACTTTTTTCTTATCGGTCAGGGATTGTTGTGACACTTTTTCCAACCTTGCCTTTCGTCGCATCTTCCTATGGCAAATCACATAAATAAATTGTAAATTCACTTACGTGTTAAATTCTTAGAAAAAGTATACTAAACCGGGAAAACAATTTTATATCATGGATTATATGATATGAAAATTATTGTTTGTAATATATTTCGTACTTGGTTTTTGGTACAGTAAACACAGGCTTCTTGTCATCATCGTCATCGGACTCATCTTCAGTTTTCACCTCTTCCACTGTATAAGGCTCCAGTTTCATCATGTCGTCGCGTGAGACCCTAAAAACGTGTTTGGATAAGTTATAAAAGACAGTACTACAAGTCGTCACGGTGTGACAACAATAAATATACTAACAGTTCATAATCCTAAAGTCAATGTTCACATAATTACAAGTCAGGACTTACGCAGTTGAAGGCACTGCAGTTGCTCTGAGTAGCTTTTGTTCTTTCCTCATAGCTTGTTTTTCTATGTCCAAAGCAGTTTTCAATAAATCTTGGTGATCTCCAAAAGTTGGATTAATAGAAAATCCTGGATGTGGTGGCTCAATCGCTTTTAATTCGGTAGTTTGGTGAATCGCAGGCTTCTTTTTAATATTTTTATTCTGACGAACTGTTGCCCCATCCAACCATTCATTATCATCATTCGTTGGAGCGCTTTCTTCCCAAATATCTTTAGGTTCGTCTTTCTGGGGTTTCGGTTTAGGAGTACGGTGGCTCTTTCTCACTTTTACGTGTGCATTTACTCTGACAGTATTCCTAAGATATTAACAAACAAGTAAAACATATAGTTAAGTCGGAACGTTGGTATTTGGTGAGGTAAAATTAGATTATGTGTAAAGAAAAAGAAACGGTTTGAACAAATCGTTCTGTCCAAGTACCTTTTTATTATTGGATCAGGAACATTTGTGTAAGGCTTCTGACCCTGAAAGCATCGCAACTTTGACAAGTCAACCAGCTCGTCAGATTCCTTGCTCACTTCTTTAGGACCTCCCTTGTCCAAGCGGAAAAGACTGCCCACGCTTTGATCATCAAAAGTATATTTCTCTTTTTCTCTTTCTAATTCCAAATAGTCCTCCACATCCGGGTGGCTAATGCGCTTCCAGTGAGCTTTTGACGCTTTTTTACCTGTTGGAAAATAAAACAACAAAAAATCAATGATGATTCAGTTCAGTAGCGCAATTAAAAAACGTAAATCATATCACTAATTAACAAAAATTAAAATACTAAAGAATACTTTTGTAAAACTCGAAATCATACTAGACAACCTCTGATAATGAAGATTCTAACGAAAACATTATAAAATTTAATAAATTCTAGTTAGTTTTAAAATTTAATTCAGATTCGAAAACAATTATTACAATATCTTACAATGTATTGTTATTATATTCGCAAAATTAAACCAATATAATATAAATGACATATACAGTAAAAATATGAACTACCTTAAAACATTAAAAGTTCGTTAATCTTACTTTTTCCCATTGTTAGACAATTTTTCCGAAATTCCGATCCCACAAATTAAAATACTTCCAATCTCAATCAGTCAGACTGATTCAGTCTGATCCACCACATGTGCGAAGTAAAATGTGTTTCGTCGTATTCGCAAAAGCACGACTTCACGATGACAAATATTCGCGCGCTTGATAGTTTCTGAAGATGTTCGAGTACATAAAATCTTTGATAGAGGCCAGTTGCTGTACATCTTGGAAAGTTGCTTTACCTTACCCATTTGAAGGAACCCATTAAATAGTTGTCTTTATTTGCACGAGCTGCTATGAAATTAATACAAAAATTAATACCGAAAATTAATACCAAGAATTAATACCAAGAATTAATACCAAAAATTAATACCGAAAATTAATACCAAAAATTAATGCCAAAAATTAATACCAAAAATTAATACCAAAAATTAATACCAACAATTAATACCGAAAATTAATACCAAAAATTAATGCCAAAAATTAATACCAAAAATTAATACCAAATATTAATACCAAATATTAATACCAAAAATTAATACAAAAAATTAATACCAAAAATTAATACCAAAAATTAATACCAAAAATTAATACCAAAACTTAATACCAAAAATTAATACCAAAAATTAATACCAAAAATTAATACCAAATATTAATACCAAAAATTAATACCAAAACTTAATACCAAAAATTTATACCAAATATTAATACCAAAAATTAATACCAAAAATTAATACCAAAAATTAATACCAAGAATTAATACCAAAAATTAATACCAAAAATTAATACCAAAAATTAATACCAAAAATAAATACCAAAAATTAATACCAAAAATTAATACCAAAAATTAATACCAAAAATTAATACCAAAAATTAATACCAAAAATTAATGCCAAAAATAAATACCAAAAATTAATACCAAAAATTAATGCCAAAAATAAATACCAAAAATTAATACCAAAAACTAATACAAATAAATAGTTTTATATTTATCGAATTTTTTTTCGATTTTGTAATACACAAGGATTCAAACTCAAGATCATTCCTAGTGGGAATACTCTCTCATAGTTTTTAAAAAAAATTCATTTATTGCAAATCCCACGCGCTTATTATTCATTTACTGGTGATTTATATTTTCCCGGTCAATTTATTTCTTTTCTGGTGATTTTAATGTTTACCTGTGGATTTGATTATTTACCTGTGGATTTGATTATTTACCTGTGGATTTGATTATTTACCTGTGGATTTGATTATTTACCTGCTGATTTGATTAATTACCTGCTGATTTTATCGTTTAACTGCTGATTTACTTGTAAGGTAAGCTTTAGGAGCAAGGATGAATCATATTTTCTTGTAGTAACACTTAAAATAATTCTCAGGTTGTATGAAGTATTACTGTAATAATTTCTAATTATGATGGCTTCTTAAAGATGTATCGAAAAAAGAAACAATTTATTCTTTTAAAATAAAAAATGTAGAATGATTTAAATAATCAGTTGTCTTGCAA
Source organism: Lipothrix lubbocki (assembly GCA_034696945.1). Taxonomy (NCBI): domain Eukaryota; kingdom Metazoa; phylum Arthropoda; class Collembola; order Symphypleona; family Sminthuridae; genus Lipothrix; species Lipothrix lubbocki. Next base: position 38,089 of record JAQGAK010000969.1, read on the forward strand.
AATGATTTGGTAATACTGTTCTTGGGGTGATATCTTCATCGTCCACCCACGCTTGGTCTTCCTCAAAAGGTACGAGTGCACCTGCTACGCAGTTACCTCCCGCTGCAACTGACAAATTTTGGCTGAACTGCAATAAAAACATGACACAGTAGTGTAATTAAAAAACGTATTATCTGATTATGAAACTAATATTTTACTTCCTAAGCTAACAACGGGAACCGATTTGTAAAAACAAGCTTAAATATGATCAACATTGCGTATAGTACGTGAACATTCACAATTCTGTCAATAATATAAGTACAACTAAAACGTTATAACAAAGGAATAAGATTTTTATAACGTTTTTACTATTAAAGCAATAATTTAGCGGTACAGCAAAGACGTCGTTCCAGCAATCATAATATTGTGCATGATGAAAATGTAGACCGGTGAAGCAGAGTTCCCCTTTAACTTTGTGTGGTCTTAATTACAAACTAACTCCAAATTTTTTTGCATTACCAGCCAGTTGAAAAGTAAAATGCTTTCCCGAATAAAGAATAAAAATCATCGTAACAAGGTTTATAGAAGTTAGAGAAACAATTACAAGAAAACGTATTTGTTAACATATTGCACTGATGTTAATGACTTACTTGTTAACAGTTGTGTTGAAAGTATCCATTTTGCCCTAATTTCACGGGTTTGCTATGAAGAGTCTTAAGATATAACAAATAAGTACATGATAAATGATAAAGAATAAATATTTATTGTTCTGCGCTGAAAATCCACATTAACAGTTTAGTTTGTGCGCTGAAAAATAAGACAAGTTGTGTTCGAAAGCTCCGAAAATAAAAACTACTTTGGTTTATCCAGGTTTAACCGTAAGAATGAATACATTAAATATTTATTATCTTGTTATATAAAATTGTTTTTGCGATTCGTGAAAATTATATTTCATACCTATTCTCACAATTATGTATCCGATGCTCACATTAACAAGTAAATTAGTTTAACAGCTATTACATTCTTTACCATAACAGACAATTGACAACTAATACAGGACCAAGGATGAATTTGCAAGTGGTAGAACTCCCACATCCTTTTTGAATCCCATAAGTGTGCCAATTCTTCAGGGAAGCGTTGTAGCTTTGTCCATGCTTCTGCATCATCTTGACACACGCATAATCGAACGCGAAACCAATAGAATGATGAGATTAAAACGTTGATACAAAGTATCGGACATCCGCGGATATTGAAATACTTGTGTATTGTGATGTGATGTATACCGAGCCCATACATCTCCAAGGCTTCAATTTAATTCATGTCTTTATTAACGTGTTTGAGCTAGGTCAGTACAAAAAAGACTGGTCTTCTCCTAGAAACACGAATTAATTTTAAAAATTAAATTAAGTGTTTTACAGAGAATTTTGAAATGTAATATCCAATAATAGTCAATTACTCTAATTTCCTATTCATGTTGTAATTGCAACTTTAAATATTTCGTAATTATTTGTTGTTTTCCCTTCCCTTGGAATACAGTTCCAAATTTTATCAGATTGAATGAATATATATTTACGAAATAGTGTGTTACTGCAGTCATTAAGTAACTGTTTTACAGATCTTTCTTTCTCATTAATAATTTCTTTGCCTTTAATCCTAATTGTAATCGCCTTTCCTCTTCCCTTTCATCATCATATATTCTTTTGATATTAATTATATCCTGGCTGGTGGGGGTGGTATTGGGGAAAAACGACTCACCCAAACCCAATGTATATGAACGGAGATTGTACTCATAATCGGTTTCGTTCCGTTTACGTCTTACCCTTATTCCTGCGGCAGCTGGGTCTTGTTCATAGACCCCATAGTGCATGATGCTTTTGTGGTTGTATGGTGGGTCAAAAGTATCGAAGTACTTTTTTATATAGTTTCGATGGTCGCCCGCTGGAATATTATCCATAATGATTTCGACGTGTTTATCTCTGTCTAGACGACAGTGCTCATGATTTATCCCCAAGGCGTGCATGAATTCTTGCACAATATTTTGTAAATTCTCAAAACACCTGGGACCCAAATTCAAAATCTGCTCACCACCCATGCAGCCTAATTGTGAATGACAAGAATCGACTAGATCAAAAAGAGTAGCTCTTTGAGTAGTTAATACGTAATTTGATTCCACGAAGCCATGGTTAAGATTACGGCGGAGACGTATGTCGACATTCGTTTCTGATTTTAGCAACTTTATTGCTATATTAATCTTTCGAACCTCTCCGGGCCTAAACCCGCAGTTCCTGTTCAGATGATAAATCATTGTTTTATTTGTCCATAGCATTCACATTTCCAATAGTTCTTCAAATCTGTGTAACGAGTTTCCACCTTTCCCACGCAAGTACGATGACATTGTCTGAAGCACTTATTACACAAAATTTTGTGCGTTCGTGGTGCAAACTCCAAATTACAGTATTTGCATACGTCGGCCGTTCTGATTTAAGTAGACTTGTTTTTCTTCGTGATTAACTTCTTTATTTATTTATTGCAGTGCGAAAGCGCTAGAGGTATCGTTTGTTGTACTACTGGTTTGGATCATTGCATTGACCGTCCGAACAACAACCGGTACTTAGTGACCACAACAACACCACCACACGACAGACTCCACTACTTCGTTGTTCGTTATTGTTCTACTTCCACTCTTCCACTTCGTTTAATTTCCTCTTTTTTAATCTTCTTGGCCGGGTTGATTTGGGTTTTATTAATTAACTTTTGTTTGTTGGAGAAATTCTTTCTTTTGGAGGAGGGAGAGAGAGCCTCTTTTAAGACACGCTGATTTCTTATAGGCGAAAATTAAATACAGGGACTAAGAACACCTTTGAAATTATACTATAACGTTGCAATCCAGACATTATTTTAATTTTCAATTATTATTTGCTGGAATGCTCTGAACACGGGAAATCGAATATATATTTCGATATTCCTCCCGAAATGGGCTCAAATTGTAGTAGTTTCCGTGAATTGAATTTTCTCCTATGTAAAATAATTATAATACTTTGATAATATGTATGGATTTGAACGGCATAGTATAATTTCAAAGCTTGTCTTATTTTCTATATTTAATTTTTCGTATGTGAAATCAGCGTTACTGATGCTAAAAAATAATTTGGTATGTTTTATGCTTTATCATATAAGGTGTTAACAAATACAATTCTACGTTTGCGCTGATGATGGTAACAAGTTGTTAACCGAAAGCTCCGCTAATAAAAAATACTTCGAATAATACATCCACGTAACCGTATAAATGAACTCATTAACAAATACAATTTTTATTTCTTATGCGAAATAACATGGGAAATTTTAAAGAAGACCCTTACTACTTTTCACCGACCGAACACCTTTAATTGACTATAACTCTTTGTTATTGTTTTGCTAACTATTATGTTTTTTTTAGTTGTATAGCTAATACCTACAATCAGTAAAAATTCTAAATCCGTATAGCTCTCGGACAAGGGAAAACATCTACTTGTAAGCAAATATATGCACAAATAATATTTGGATACTGTGGACAGATTAGATTTTGACTGTTCGGCATAATTATTATTTTGGTTGTTGCTCCTGTGATTTAATCGATTCATTAACTTGTAGAACACTTGTTTTTAAGTACATCTCAAGATACTTGCCTGGAGCTAATAACAAGAAGTGTGCACATACATGCAACGCTTAAATAATGACATCAATTATTGTGAAAACATGTCGAGAAATGACATAATACTAATACTAAATTTAATGGTGCAGGACGCAAGTTAAGATGAAATGACCATTATTAATTGCATTCTGGCCACCACTACAATTCCCAGTTCCGCCAATAAAATCATGAAATTAAGCTTTTCACAATTACATTTTAGTACAGCTCTTATTGCGTTCATAATAATTACTTGATGCAGTATTAACGACCGCCTAAAGCCACAGTAAACGGCAAAAATGTCCTCGCTCTCGTCTCTATCAATTAATGGCATCATCACATCCATTACTATGTACTCCTTTGTTGCATAATTACTCAACCAAGCAAAGCAATAAGTGCTTTATCTCAGATTTTGCAAACGCTAGAAATGTTTTAATGGCTTTAGAGTGTCACTTCTTATATTCTGTCACCCGTGGAAGGACAACCGGAATGACAGCAAACTTTACAAAACATGTTATTTACTATGCAGCATAGCTTTATGTACAGCACTAAATAAGAATGAGCATATTTAATTTGTGAGCTCAACAGAAGTTAAAGTGTTGCAACTGTTGTTTTTACATTTGTTTGTATAATTTTTATTAAGAGGAAGCATAATATTGTATTATCGCGTGTTAGCTTGTATAAAAGCATAATATTATCGTTGTTGAGAGATGCTACCTACATTTCTCACTCCATGCATTTTTCAGGTGCTGGACGTAGTATGGATAATGATTGTAATAATAATAATCTAGACGAATAGGATAATTAACAGTCTTTTATCTGCATCTTCAACCCCTTCAACCAAGCAAGAAACGCTGTATATAGTAGTTATATTTGACTTTATCGCAAAAATATTAATATTTCACACACTCTGAATCACTGAAACAGTTTTAATAATAATGTGGCTTACTTTCTGCGAGTTATGAATGATGATGTGCATGTGACAAGGACTTTATACAAAGGTTACGTTGTTTTGTGTACAAAAAACACAAAAATGAACATGTAGCGTAAAAAAACTATTCAAGTACATACATTGTCAATAGTTTAGATGATGTTATATTTATAAAGGGCATCTTTGTTTACCACTCAGTACTCAGATTAAAAAAGCGATAAATATTGCAACGGTTTTATTGTACGGTCGTTGATTGTATATCTGTATAAGCATGTCTATACTTTTTTCAAAATAATGAGCAGAACTCAATAATAGTGGAGAGGATTACATGGCGAATACATTACTGTGAATGTCGTTTGTCATCCACATATTGTACAAATGTTAACAATTCATATGACTTGACCGTGTGAATGGGCATTATGCAGCTGATGTATACAACCTTATTATCGTTCAATCAAAGATGTTGAATCTTTCTCGCCATGACAACTGGATTAGCTTCTTTTAATACTCTCTTGCCCTCCGCTTTATAATCGTATGAACAGCTATGTGCCTCCGAGTTTCGGTGTATTGAACAAAATATTAGCCCACATCTGCAAGGGAAACTAGTTGTAGGACCGAGTCGCTTCTTGCATGCCTTACATCTTAACTTCTTCTTTCTGGCTGTAACTATATAAACAAATACTTTTAATCTTAAATCAAGAAAACACCATTAATTTTTCTGAGGGCGAAATGAAAAATCTCTTCCGTTAAGAGAATTTCAAAGTTTACAATGACATACTTGGTCTGGACTTCTCAGAACAAGGACGACTTTTTTCAGACAGTAGGATTGCTGGGCGAACCAGAACACTTGGAATGATTCTATTGCCTGCTTCTCTATAATAAATTGTAAAATGATTAAATGCATAAGTAATTTACAACCTCCTTATATGCTATAGAAAATTAAGTATTTGCAAGTGTTCTTTTTATCAAAAACTTGTAAAGATCATCCAAGCAAGAAACATGTGTGCAAAACCTAATTAGCACAGGAAGCCAGGCAATGTAAAATCTCAACTTACGTTTCTATTCTTATCTTTGCTCTCACATATTTAGCTAGTTGTTGTGGAGTATATGGAGGTTGACCTGGATACATCCTGCCTCGGGACTGAATTTCAGCTTGGATTTTTCTGACAGTACTTTTTGGTGTTTTTGGAGGTCTCTACAAGGGCATCACCGCAATAATAATCAATTGTAATGACAGTAAGCCTAAAAACTAAAATATAGTATTGCACTTGGTGCTTAGGTACATCCTTCATTTAGAGTGATGTTTTCGCACGTGGTCAGAAGATACGTCTTACTTAATTTTTTGTCAAACAATACAAACAATGAAGATGTTTTGGAAGCTATGAATTCTGCTGTTTGCGTTTACTACCTGATGATCCGACATCCGGCCTTTGAGTCCATGCAACTTCCTCATCATGTTCACATTTTCTTTGACACGGTCATTCATATCTCCAGTATTGGAACCATTCTTGCTGGATTTCTCATCTACGTGATCAACATGGAAAAGAAATGTTTTTTCGCCATTTTGATAAATAAGAATTCGTCCACTTTGGGGTTCCATTATGTCCAAGTCTGCATCCATACCAATGCCAAAGATATTGAACTCCTCTTCAAAATCCGGATCATCGCCCACCCATTCCCTTGTAATTGGCCGTCCAATCGGTGGTAAATGTACCCTTCGCGGATATAAACATTAGAGCCAAATTGGTCATTAAATATATCAAGCAAATGGCATTTAACTGCCATTTTTATTCTATTTCCATGGTCGAAATACCTACACAATTACCAATAAAGCTTTATAGTAAAAAAGAAGTGGAAGTTGCTGAATGTGAATTTTTTATGGTTCCGTCTATTAATTATGACTTGTCATTTAATGGCAAAGAATTCATTAAAAGGAAATAACTATGTATAAGCATTTTTCAAACAAAAATTTCACACTGAATTGAATAGGTACAAGGAAGAAGGAACAATAATTAAGGTACCCATTGAATGGGATCCTTAAACTTGAAATACACGTGTCACGACAGATTTTATCGTACCTTTTGGTTGCTACAGGTCCGCCGCGTAATAAAAC